>JABACO010000076.1:0-143694 GCA_013339895.1 Ephydatia muelleri
CGCTAATTGCAATTGATTGACAGTTGTTGGTTAATAACTGTCCCTTGACCAATTCACGTGACTATTAATAATAGGTTTTGGCGGGGAGGAACAGTGGTGTACCGATGGATGTTATCGCAACCTATTTTGGCGCCAAAAGTACAACGTGCATCAGCGCAGCAAAGAGCCACGATATGGTAAGCGTTTCCGCTATCGGCCTTTGTCCTCCTCTATAGCAACTTTCAGGTTCAAAGATTGGCGTGGAACTTATGGATCCGAATAAACTTGTTGATTCGCTACATACTGATGATAAGACATGAATGCGTGCTGCGTAAGTGGCCATTTTGGGGGTTTCGAAGATTATCACAACCACTTTTCTTCCATCTACAGGAATAGGTTGTAACGCGAACACATATTAGTAGGTGTAACGTATTATTGGTGCGTTATTTAATTGTATTTCCTCTACCCAGCGACCTTTATTTTTTTTTGGCTTTGGAACGCAATGAGGTATGTAAAGGGTCACTTTTTTCCTCATCTGTGACTTTTTTACCAAGATGAACGTTTGATGACGTGAGTGGCTCCACCGTTTGTGCCAGTGTCATCGCGCGCAGATTGTCAATACCGGCGCCGCAATGTGTAAGCAAGTACTTCTGTGGTTCATGCATTCATGATTGATGCTTTATACATAATAATCTTTCAACAGAACGGAATCCGGCTTTTTGCCTAATGTGGAGACCAAGCAAAACTGACACTTGCTCTTCCTTTTTATATGCATTTGTATTTGTATATGGTTTTTGAAGAACTAACCCTGAGAAAAGTGAATGGGATGGTGCACGTATACGATAAAGCTGCATGGATAGAAAGTAGAAGCGGTACCGCTGTAGTACCGGTAGCCAGAAATCCAACCTTACGTACTGACGGTACGATGCGGTAAAAAGCGAACCGCCTTTAACCGTGGATTTCCCGGACTGACGGATTATAACGTTTGAAGACGTGACAGAGCGACGGAGGGGAAGGACGTTGCCGTCCACTCTCCGTCCACAGACGGACCGTTGGTATTGATATCAACGGTATCCGCCTACATCTGAGTGACGGGTAAGGTCACGTGATGAGACGTACCGTCTCAATGTAATGGTTTCGCTGTGCTGATGACTCTGTTGTCGTCATGGTTAGAGCTGCTTGACAATAGTCCTTAAAGACTTGCAGAATATCGTTTGTGAAAGGGGAGCGTCACGAACTGCATCAGGCGCTTCTCTTCCCGCGTAAGTGCCAAACCGTCTCTCCACCTCCTCCCAGGGTATCGCTATTTGTGCACTTCATGAAGTTCTTCCTTACTTCAACGAGAGCTCTATATGTTTGGCAATGTATTTTTAACTCGTTGAGAGACAACTCTTTACATAAAACCTTCTCCAGTGCACTTTCTTGAAAGCTAGTGTCTAGGGGAACGAAGTGATTTTGTTCCATTCGTGGGGTCGAGCACAGGTTCTTCTTCGAGAGTTTTTTTCTCTCCGTTTTCAAACATGTTCATCACTTTAACAGCCAGCTCCCAAACACTTCTAGGGAAAGCCGCTTGACAGAACAGGTTTTCTTTGGGTGTTCTCGACATGCCCTGTGTGCATGATAAAATTAAAAACCATCCCGGCAGGACACACCACAACAAAAAACCATGGCAATTATGTTTACATGTTGCCATAATGTAAACATGCATGGGAATGATGGTCACTATACAGCTGTTTCAAAACATGAACACAAACCTTTCAGCTGTCGTGCAGCTAAAGCAGTACAAATAAACTTATAGAAGGTAACAGACATTGGCTGCATGATTTCTTCCAGTCGGTATTTGGGGTGGTGGTGTAGCATCCGTAGATACGTCCTTGTTGTACAGGACGTATAATCTCGAACGGCAAGATTCGAGCTTCAATGTCAAGCACGCATCACACATGAAACAAAAAAAAGATCATGCACACATTAAGACTGTTTATGCACAATACTCACATAGTCGCGATGAGACATTTCACAGTGAAAATGTCCATTGATATTGTGCCGAGCAGCCAGCCTTAAACACTCAGCATCAGATAATGCCACGTACACATCTGATAATGCATACAAGAATTGCTCATCATCAGGGTGAATGGCTAACAGTTTCAAATGTACTCCTTAACCTGGGATTATAAAAATGTACTCCTTAACGGGAGTGCAAAAATGTACTCCTTAACCTGGGAGTGCAACAATGTACTTTGTACACGACGGGGGGGGGGGGGGGGGGGGGGGGGGGCAAGAAAGAAAACTGTACGGACCCCATCGTCCAATATTGTACAGTTTTAAAGAGGGGGAGTACGAATCTGCTTCAAAATAAAAATCGGACTTCAAAGAAAAAGATATAACGGTTTTTAAAAAGGGGCGTAGGGGGTGGTACCCCCTGCTAAAATTACATTTTAAGAAAATTCTCGTTGTTTTTTATCTTTTTTTCTTTCGCTTCGAATTTACATGGGAGTTGCATGATTCTATTTCTCTCACCTAAAAGACTTCGCTGAGATCCAATAAACAATCGCTAGACATTTGTGAAACAGGCAGCGAACGATTTAACATTTAACCCTCTCGCGGTTAGTTTACTAATTTGGTTTAACTATGGATTGTGATAGGTGTGGCAAGCGCTTAAAAAGCAACCATATTGTTAACGTACAACGGCATTATGAATCCGATTCATGCCAACGGAAGACCGCAGAGATGAACCTGCAGGAAATGCAGCAATCGCAGCCACCTGCAGAAAAGAGGCAGCGGCTCCTGTGCACGAGCGCTACAAATGCCGTTGCTTGCAATGAATCGGTTGCCGTGCTTGCGAGGAATCTGTAGCGGAGCCGAATCATAGGTTGCCTAAGCCGTTCTGTCGGGGGTATTTGCCAGATTTGCCTTCGCCCTTCGTTCAAAACTGGGCATTTGCAGCACACGGATTGCAACAGCAGCAGCTTCCTTTCACCTTTGAACAATCTGGGCTGAGGGCTCTGGACTGTGAACGCTTTGCACCATATGGATATGCCTCTTGTGATCCTTGCACCCGTCTGAAATATAATATCAAGGTACTTGCTATGGTTAGTCGTGCAAGGGAGACCGGCCTATCTGACCGATTAGAAGTTGGCCCCACATTCCACAGCCTAACATTCCTAAACAATTAACTTCATTAACACCTGCAACGGCGCGCGCATTCATTGAAATTTGTGTCACACGCTTACCCAATGCATGCATATTTAATACATTACATGAACGGCATCGCATCGTGACCTATAGTGAGTGCAGAGACATCAATTGACATTATCTGAATGTTTCTATACTATAGCCTCACCAGTCCACCCCTCCCTAAGCCAGTCCATTCAACCTGTGTACACACACCCACATACCATGGCTTTGTCAAATTTTGTCATCAAAACTAGAGGACATGGGGTAATGAAGTGAGTGCAGTGACATAAAGGAACCTTATCTGAGTGCTTCTATACTATAGCCTCACCAGTCCACCCCTCCCTATGCCAGTCCATTCCACTTGTGTACACACACCCACACACCATGGCTTTGTCAAATTTTGTCATCAAAACTAGAGGACATGGGGTAATGCTGTGAGTGCAGTGACATCAAGTTACCTTATCTGAGTGCTTCTATACTATAGCCTCACCAGTCCACCCCTCCCTATGCCAGTCCATTCCACTTGTGTACACACACCCACACACCATGGCTTTGTCAAATTTTGCCATCAAAACTAGAGGACATGGGGTAATGAAGTGAGTGCAGTGACATCAAGGAACCTTATCTGAGTGCTTCTATACTATAGCCTCACCAGTCCACCCCTCCCTATGCCAGTCCATTCCACTTGTGTACACACACCCACACACCATGGCTTTGTCAAATTTTGCCATCAAAACTAGAGGACATGGGGTAATGTTGTGAGTGCAGTGACATCAAGTGACCTTATCTGAGTGCTTCTATACTATAGCCTCACCAGTCCACCCCTCCCTTATGCCAGTCCATTCCACTTGTGTACACACACCCACACATCACGGCTTTGTCAAATATTGTCATCAAAACTAGAGGACATGGGGTAATGTTGTGAGTGCAGTGACATCAAGTGACCTTATCTGAGTGCTTCTATACTATAGCCTCACCAGTCCACCCCTCCCTATGCCAGTCCATTCCACTTGTGTACACACACCCACACATCACGGCTTTGTCAAATATTGTCATCAAAACTAGAGGACATGGGGTAATGCTGTGAGTGCAGAGACATCAAGGAACCTTATCTGAGTGCTTCTATACTATAGCCTCACCAGTCCACCCCTCCCTATGCCAGTCCATTCCACTTGTGTACACACACCCACACACCATGGCTTTGTCAAATTTAGTCATCAAAACTAGAGGACATGGGGTAATGAAGTGAGTGCAGTGACATCAAGGAACCTTATCTGAGTGCTTCTATACTATAGCCTCACCAGTCCACCCCTCCCTATGCCAGTCCATTCCACTTGTGTACACACACCCACACACACCATAGCTTTGTCAAATTTTGTCATCAAAACTAGAGGACATGGGGTAATGAAGTGAGTGCAGTGACATCAAGGAACCTTGTCTGAGTGCTTCTATACTATAGCCTCACCAGTCCACCCCTCCCTATGCCAGTCCATTCCACTTGTGTACACACACCCACACACCATGGCTTTGTCAAATTTAGTCATCAAAACTAGAGGACATGGGGTAATGCTGTGAGTGCAGTGACATCAAGGAACCTTATCTGAGTGCTTCTATACTATAGCCTCACCAGTCCACCCCTCCCTATGCCAGTCCATTCCACTTGTGTACACACACCCACACACCATGGCTTTGTCAAATTTAGTCATCAAAACTAGAGGACATGGGGTAATGCTGTGAGTGCAGTGACATCAAGGAACCTTATCTGAGTGCTTCTATACTATAGCCTCACCAGTCCACCCCTCCCTATGCCAGTCCATTCCACTATGTGTACACACACCCACACAGCCATGGCTTTGTCAAATTTTGTCATCCAAAACTAGAGGACATGGGGTACTGCTGTGAGTGCAGTGACATCAAGTGAACCTTATCTGAGTGCTTCTATACTATAGCCTCACCAGTCCACCCCTCCCTATGCCAGTCCATTCCACTTGTGTACACACACCCACACATCACGGCTTTGTCAAATATTGTCATCAAAACTAGAGGACATGGGGTAATGCTGTGAGTGCAGATGACATCAAGGAACCTTATCTGAGTGCTTCTATACTATAGCCTCACCAGTCCACCCCTCCCTATGCCAGTCCATTCCACTTGTGTACACACACCCACACACCATGGCTTTGTCAAATTTAGTCATCAAAACTAGAGGACATGGGGTAATGCTGTGAGTGCAGTGACATCAAGGAACCTTATCTGAGTGCTTCTATACTATAGCCTCACCAGTCCACCCCTCCCTATGCCAGTCCATTCCACTTGTGTACACACACCACACACACACCATAGCTTTGTCAAATTTTGTCATCAAAACTAGAGGACATGGGGTAATGAAGTGAGTGCAGTGACATCAAGGAACCTTGTCTGAGTGCTTCTATACTATAGCCTCACCAGTCCACCCCTCCCTATGCCAGTCCATTCCACTTGTGTACACACACCCACACACCATGGCTTTGTCAAATTTAGTCATCAAAACTAGAGGACATGGGGTAATGCTGTGAGTGCAGTGACATCAAGGAACCTTATCTGAGTGCTTCTATACTATAGCCTCACCAGTCCACCCCTCCCTATGCCAGTCCATTCCACTTGTGTACACACACCCACACACCATGGCTTTGTCACATTTTGTCATCAAAACTAGAGGACATGGGGTAATGCTGTGAGTGCAGTGACATCAAGGAACCTTATCTGAGTGCTTCTATACTATAGCCTCACCAGTCCACCCCTCCCTATGCCAGTCCATTCCATATGTGTACACACACCCACACGCCATGGCTTTGTCAAATTTTGTCACCAAAACTAGAGGACATGGGGTACTGCTGTGAGTGCAGTGACATCAAGTGACCTTATCTGAGTGCTTCTATACTATAGCCTCACCAGTCCACCCCTCCCTATGCCAGTCCATTCCACTTGTGTACACACACCCACACATCACGGCTTTGTCAAATATTGTCATCAAAACTAGAGGACATGGGGTAATGCTGTGAGTGCAGTGACATCAAGGAACCTTATCTGAGTGCTTCTATACTATAGCCTCACCAGTCCACCCCTCCCTATGCCAGTCCATTCCATATGTGTACACACACCCACACGCCATGGCTTTGTCAAATTTTGTCACCAAAACTAGAGGACATGGGGTAATGCTGTGAGTGCAGTGACATCAAGGAACCTTATCTGAGTGCTTCTATACTATAGCCTCACCAGTCCACCCCTCCTTATGCCAGTCCATTCCACTTGTGTACACACACCCACACACCATGGCTTTGTCAAATTTTGCCATCAAAACTAGAGGACATGGGGTAATGTTGTAAGTGCAGTGACATCAAGTGACCTTATCTGAGTGCTTCTATACTATAGCCTCACCAGTCCACCCCTCCCTATGCCAGTCCATTTTGCTTGTGCACACACACACACACACACACTATGGCTTTGTCAAATTTGGTCATCAAAACTAGAGGACATGGGGTAATGGAGTGAGTGCAGTGACATCAAGGAACCTTATCTGAGTGCTTCTATACTATAGCCTCACCAGTCCACCCCTCCCTATGCCAGTCCATTCCACTTGTGTACACACACCCACACACCATGGCTTTGTCACATTTTGTCATCAAAACTAGAGGACATGGGGTAATGCTGTGAGTGCAGTGACATCAAGGAACCTTATCTGAATGTTTCTATACTATAGCCTCACCAGTCCACCCCTCCCTATGCCAGTCCATTCCACTTGTGTACACACACACACACACACACCATAGCTTTGTCACATTTTGTCATCAAAACTAGAGGACATGGGGTAATGGAGTGAGTGCAGTGACATCAAGGAACCTTATTTGAGTGCTTCTATACTATAGTCTCACCAGTCCACCCCTCCCTATGCCAGTCCATTTTGCTTGTGTACACACACCCACACCATGGCTTTGTTAACTTTGGTCATCAGAACTAGAGGACCTGGGGTAATGTGAGTGCAGTGACATCATGTGACCGTATGTGAGTGCTTCTATATAGCCTCACCAGTCTCTGTCTCCTTATTCCAGTCCACTAAGCTAATGCGCACACGTGCACACCAAAAGCTTTGTCATCCTTTTTCAACTTGGATCTGGAGGATATATCCTGTTTGCTGATAACAATCCTTATGACTGACCTCAAAGTTGACTAATTTTTATTGGTGATTGCATTCATTCTTGTGCATGGATTCCTTTGTACTCTATAATGGACTCCCATGTTTATCACATTTAGTTGAGTGGCACAAATTGTTCTATTTTGAATGAGGTTAATCTAATATGTTCTTTTCGAATATATAAGGGATAAAATAAATCCGCTTGCAATACAATCTGTCTTTGAAGTCATGGTATGTTTACTAGTTTGTATATTCTTTATGAATATTGAAGTGTGTATGTTGCAGGGAAAAAAGAAATACAACATTAATATAGAAAGACTTGCTGCTATTCTTAGGGAGAGGGGCTGGCCTCCTCCTGATGCATCAAGAAGTGCCCCCACGGGGTACTGGTTTTTAATTGCTTCAGCTTTGTCAAACTGCAACAAGCCATGTTCTAAGTATGTTTTAGCGGTGTACAAATGTTGGCAGACCAACAGAGGCAATGTGCGTACATCTGTCGGTAATTATGAAGCAAATGACTGGTACAGCATAGTTACCTGCATTTATTCTAGATGACTTGCAGCATCATAGTGTTGCAGAAAGTGGAGATTATGAAGAATCTCTTATACGTCAGGAGTATATGGTGGCTGGTGTAGACAGGCAGAATGAGAATGAGATGGCTAATGAGCAGGTGGAGCATGTGATGTCTAATGAGCTTGTGGTGTGTAATGAGCAGGTAGCGGATGAACTGGCTACTGAGGAGATGGAGGACAGGATGGCTAGTGAGAGGGTGGAGGACATGATGACTAGTGAGGGGGTGGAGGACAGTCAGAAGTTGGAGGATGAGGTTACTAGTGAGGAGGTGAAGGATGAGATGGGGGAGATGGAGGACACGGTAAGCAGTTATGAAGTCTGATTCATAGTAGAATATTACATTGTGTGAGGTTGAATTATTTGACCAGTATCACGATGGTACAGAGGATGCATGGTTAGATTCATAACATGTGTACATGTATATAATAATATTAGTATTATTTTATTATAAATAATACATTTTGTAGCATGATAGCAATGTTTATTACATGTTCATTACAATGAAGCTGAACTACAATGAAAGCAGATCTGTCCCAGTGAAGGATGAGTCTCAAGTTCTGGTGTATTGCATATGCCGAAAACCTTTTGATTCAGCAAAGTAATTGAATTATAGTGCCTTTATTAAGAAATTCATATGATAATCTTAAACTAGGTTCATGATCGGATGTGACTTCTGTGGGGAATGGTATCATGGCTGTTGTGTTGGAGTATCTGAAGAGGAAAGTAATAGAATGGAGGTTTACAAATGCCAACTTTGTACTGAACATCACATTGCTACTCCATTTTACAATGAAGGTCAGAGGTATATGGTGTGTACTGTTGATCATCTACAAGCACTTTTGCAGATGATTCATCACATGAAATTGTCAGTGGTCACACATTACAACAAGAGGTACAATCACTTGTAGCTTGGGATCGAAAAAATAAATGCAGCACAATGTCAAATATTAGTCCATTGCTTGCCATGTATGCAAATACAAATATTGCATCGCTATATCTCATATATACTTACTATTGTTATGCACAAATGAAGATTAAATGCCTTCTAAAATATATTCATATTAATGAGCCATATTCTTTGCCATTTAATAGTTCACTTGAATATCTGCATGCCCCTGTGTATGCACTGTATAATCTATGCATTAAATTATTCATCTCAGATATATATTGTTGCGGCCATCACCTAGCAGTGATTTTAGCAGCCAAGTGTATTTCTATCATGTTTAGGAATTTTTTGTGTCGCAACAAACAACAGAATGTCTGACTGATTCAAATTATATACCTGTTGGTAGTGAATTTACAAAGAATCTTGAGAAGCATGGGCTGTTTTGCATATCAAAAGCACAGTGGGATCTCCTTGCTTGCAGTGACAGAATGAATCCTTCTTGGGTTCATGCAATGGCACATGGTTTGTCGAGTTTAAATAAGTGCTGCTGTTTTGCATTTAAGAGACATTGGCTCAAAAAATGTAACTCACGAAAAAAAACTCCTGCTATTTTTAAAGCATATGGATATTGTACATTTCAAACCTGTGGTGTCACTGTGATGCTATGGATAAACCAGGACAGTTTTATTGAAGACAAAGTTGCAGTAAATGTGGACTTTCATGGTAATATTAATCATAAAGTTGGGGAAACACATTCGAGGAACTTAAGCCTATCTGTTAGACAGAATATAATAAGCACATTCCAGGACACCCATATTGCTCCATCTAAGGAATATTGCAGACGACTCATGTCACTAGACAATGAACAATTTGTTTCAGGAAATCGTGATGGAGTTGGCTGCAGCACATCTGTTCTTCAGAAGATCTCATCACAAGCAAGGCTTCAACTAGAAGAAGACAAAGATCTCATTACATCTCTTTTAGTCCTTCAAAAATGTTTAAACTCAATGCCAAGTGTAAATATCATGTGCCCAGACTCTCCAGTCCGTGGATTTATACAACATATCCATGCATATCCATTTGGTGTCATCTGCTTCAATGAAGTAGCTGTGCGCTTATATCATGATTTGGCACCAAAAAGTCCCATATTCTGTGATGCAACAGGTACTATCATAGCACTACCAAAAGAACAAGGGAAACTTCCAACTGTCTATTACTATGCTTTAGTGCTAAAGCATCCAATTTCTGGAAGATCACCAATTCCTGTGGCAGAACTAATCACTTCTGACCATACTGTGCTATCTATAAGCTTTTTTTTAGAGGCTTTTCGTAGAGCTGAAGGTCTGCTATTTGGTACAGGAAACTTGATAAGACCCCTTCAAGTTATCATTGACAGGAGTATTGTTTTATTGTTAAGCTTTTTGCATACATTTAACAATGAAACATTACACGAATACCTACATAGATCGTTTCGTGTTGTAACTGGAACATCAACGTCTAAGGACGAGAGAAAGATATTTCCTCATGCTTGTTTGAGCCATGTAATGAATTCAGCAAAAAAAGAATGCAAAAAGTGGTTAGTATTCATCAAGAATGCATTATGTAATTCACTTAGAATTTTTTTAATGCATATAGGTTTCACAAGGGGCAATACAAATTTGCAATGTATTCATTTTCTACCCTGGTGAACGCCACAACACTGCAGGAATTAGAAATGAGACTAACATTGATGAAGGTTCTCTATTGCAACAAAACTAATACAGATGGAGTGAAGAAGGCACATGATGGGATTGTGGATGTTATTAATTCATTAGGGATGGTATCTCAACCTGAATCAGAAGTTAGCAGTACATCTCTGACTTATGAGTGCATTGAAGGCAGTGATACCTTAACTGAATCAATGCAGCCTTTTGGCACCTATATCCGGCTAAAATTGGACAAGATTCAAGTCAGCAATTTAGGAGAATCAAGCAATGCCTTCTATCAACCTCAGTGGTTTGATGTGGTTCTAAACAAATGGTTGCCGATGGCACCATTCTGGACATCTCTTCTGTTAGGTATGCAAGTAAAAGGTTGTGTGCAATAATAACCTTTATTTCGAGTACAATTAGGAGATATGCAGCGCCATAAGGATGAAAATGTCCATTTGCAATCCGCTGCTATTGTGGTATGATCACAATATGCAGGAACAATTAGCAACTGTACATGTTATTACTCTCCCCCTGTCAGAACACTCGATGTAAAACATCAGGAACAGTAGAAGCCTGGAATTACATACTAAAAAAAGTTGATCACTGTGAAAAGCACATTAGGCCAGATGTATTCCTTAGGCAACATTTCCCCATAATGATTGCAAGGCAAAGAAAATTCTTCGATGACCTTCAAGAGCCATGTTGAAGGCTTATTAAGGTTGAAAGAATAAATAATACAGCTGCAGTGAATCAAAAGGTTTCTCATTTCAGAAATCAGCTTCCAATAAACCTTCACGTGCTGTAAAGGAAAAATGGTCTAAGCGAAACAATGACCATGTACAACAGAGTCGGTTGTGTGGTTTATTTCAACAAAAACCTGTTGCTCCATTAAACCACATGTCTCTAAGGTATAGTTCTCTGAAATATCTTAATTTTAAATTAACATGTACTCATCTATGCTCGAAATCATAACCTTCATGTTTTACTGCACTTTTTATTTTTGTATCAGTGTGCACAAGGTCGAAGTTTCACAAGCTGAAGATCTCAGGTAAATGGTTTTGTGTTAAATACACAACTGTATGTTGTGCAAATTCTTATATGTGTAGGGTAGATGATGTGAATCTTGACACAAATTCTGATGTATGTATTGTTTCTGCTGTAAAATCAACGTAAGTGAAGAAAGTACAGTTACTCGTGCATATATATCATGTTTATTAACTTTACTTTTAATCCAATTTATTATTATAAGTGAATCATCTGAGCTGAAATCATCGCACATGGCCGCAATTGTAATATTATTTGCACGTTCTTCCACCTATTTACATGGTATCTATTTAAAAAGGATGGAGCTGTGCTCGATGTAGCACGAAAAGTGAACAAGGGCCTTGAAAATTCTGCTAATCTGTGTTGGTTGAATTCTATATTGCAAGTATTACTGACAACACCATTACATCTTATCCTAAAATGTATACAAATCTGAGTAATCATACGTATAATATTATATACTACTACTGTTTTTCCCAGCAATGAAGATTGAATATCTTTCACATATTCAAAAGGCATTTGTTGATCTGATGGAATGCATTGAGGTGAAATCTGATAATCCTTCTGACCCCTCACGTCTGGCAGTAAGAATGAAATACAGATTGAATGTAATTTATCTATTTACTTTTGCAGACTTTGCTTACCATGAATGCTGCTTACCTCAGAATGGGATGTCAAAACGACTGTTGTGAAGGTTTTACTGCACTTTTTGATCAGCTAATGACAGGGTCCAAGGTAGTGTCTGAAACGTTACTGTTTTCATGTACACAACAATACCTTTGGAATTGGATACCTATATAGGTGCTATCCAAGTATCGCCAGCTTTTTGCGACAACTGTGCATAAAAAAGCCATTTGCTGCTCAAAGGTATTATCTAATTATTGAGATAATTTGTCACATTATGTATTTATTATGTATAGCCTGTGTGCGAAACTACTGATTGGTCAGTAATATCTTGTAGTGTAGAAGAGCATCAAGAAATAAGTATTATGGAATTGATGAAAATGTGGATTGACTCTTTCTTGAATGAAATGGAAGGTCCCCATGTGTAATAAATTCAATTTGTCCCAAGCATTGTTTGTTACATTTCTATCTTGCCAGGGAGTGTGAAAAGTGTAATCAGCATCTGGACATTCATAGTCGGGAAGTTTCATTTCCTAGCCATATGATGATTCATTGTGATAGAGTTTCACTATCTAGAAAACCTAAGAAGTTGAATTGTAGAGTTCTTTTGCCATGGTAATGTCTTTTCAATTTCATGTACACAACTGTAAACCACATTTGTGCATACAGTGTAGAGCATGTGTCATACTTACATGCCACGAACAAGCCAAAATATGAACTTTCTGCACTAGTGGTAAGTATCTAGCGTTTTGTATAGTAGTATTCATGTGCGTTGTACTACTAAAAAAAACTGCAGATTCATCATGGCACACATACAGGAAAAGGCCACTGTAAATATTATTTCAAATCAAATAGTACCTTACACTGCATTATAATTTCCTTCACGCACATAGACACATGCCTTGTTAGGAGCAGAGATCAATGGATCAGATACAGTGACACACAAGTCAGCATCATCACATCATTTGATTACATATGTTCACAAGAAGTGCAGGTTGTACAGGGTGGTTTGTTCATACATTCATTCATATTACATTTGTGGCAGGAAAATGTTTGTCTTGCATTGTATACATCACCAATGGCAGTGGTAAGTTAGCGGTCATTTACATATTGGTTACTTATATTTTACATTTATAAAGGCACTTCTAGATGAATGTACTGCTGATTTGACGACTCCAAACTCAACTAATTCAAACCTAGTAGGTGTAATGTTCAGAGCACATTGCTGCTATGTACCACAAGGATGCCTTTTACAACATAGCGATATCCAGGGCTACCTGAACATTTAGAAGCTGAGGTATTGTTTCAATATGCTTCTGCAGTAATGGAAAGCAAGCTAGAATTCATCTATTCAGCTTAAGCTCAAGGTTCCTATGCCTAGTTCAACATTCCAGCTTGAGAAACAGGACCTGATAAATGTAGCATCTGGAGGATGGATCGACTCCAAGGTAAATTCATTAATACCATTTTTTTGACGTTATGAAGCAAAGAACTTACAATTACAGATAATTGCCTCATATTTTGAGCTTATGCAAAGAAGTAATATGCAGAAAGTATTATTACATAACCTTAACAGGGCTGTATGGAGTATAATAGTGATATGTTTCAGCACGGAATAATGACAAAGTGGTTTGATCCTACATTTATACCTCTGCTAAAAGCAAAGGGATATTCAGCAGTGAAACGGTACTGTAAGGTAAGAAGAAGAGATAGGTTTTACTAATACGAGCTGAATATACAGTGTACAATATAGGGGAAAGATTTGCTGAAAAATGAAGTCTTGCTTTTTCCTGTACACAAGCCACAGCATTGGAGCCTATTGGTAAGTACATTTACGCATTGCAAAAAGTCTTCATTGTAATAATCCTTATAGGTTGTGCACATTCAGAGGCATGTGATCAGATGTATTGATTCATTGCATCAAAGTAACATTGATGCTGTGAACTGGATTTGGTAAGTTATCCATATATTTTGTTCAGACTTAGCAGGTGTGCACGTTATACAGGTTATATATCAGTAATGAGCTACGACATCAATCAGACTTTGAGGATTTAATGCACCATTGGACATACCAAGATTCAGTGGTCTGCTTTGATTCAAAATGTAACATATGCTTGTTTGATATAGCTACTTTTCAGGGGAGTAATTCCCCAATGCAAAGAAACCCAACAGATTGTGGCGTATTTGTGTGCTTTGTGAGTTGTTCATAATTCTGACATGCTTGACTTATTTATTTAGTGTTCTACTTTATACTTGTAGGCAGCACGACTTATTGTTGACCAACTACCTCTTCTACATACTCAAGTAAAATAAATTTGTCTAGTAGGTCTGTAATCCGATTCTGCTGCAATCTGCAGGGACTAATGGATGCATTTAGATTACAAATGGTTTATGAGCTTTCAGTGGGAGATCTACAGCCAATTGGTATACTGTTCATATCTATTGCATGTTTCTTTTGTAATTTCTCCTATTTGTCTTCAACCTACACACATAGTGGAGAAAAGCAGCAGCATATCTGTAATGGACAATGCAATGTGTTTAATCTCAAATACACCTCTTATGTACACAGGATCATAATGAAGAAGTGAAATTGCCTCAGGCAGAACGCACAATTTGTGCAAAGCAAGATCAAGGTGAGACTTTTCAACCTGTGCTGCCATGTCACTATTCATCTCAGTCTTTGTAGAGTCCAATGCTGGAAGTTTGGGATGTGATATTGATGCAGCTGATGATGAGGATGACAGTTATGCAGAAGCTGAAAATGACACTGATTGCAACAGTGACACTGATGGTGATCACAATGCTGGTGTTCCCCAAGATTTTCTAGTGCCTGATTTTAGGAATGCACCTGATCCAGACGACATCTTTGCACTGAGATGGGGAAAGTCTTTTTACATGAAGAACTTCCCACACTTCAAAAGAAAAACCTTGGAGTAAGCATTTTACAGTGATTTGAACTTTACTAAATGTCTGGAACTAATTTTCTAGTAAGCATTATCCATTTCCACGACACATAATAAGAAGAGTTGTGAAAGATCTTGAGGTTTAAACTGTAATAATTATTGATACACATGACAATTTATTCATCCTTTAGCCAACCCTCCGGGCCATCTTGAGTAAAGATACCGTATCAGATCTTCAAATCTACTTTAATGAAATTAAACAGCTGCATAAAGAAGATTTGTACTGGCCTCTTTTAGAATGTTCTGACATGGTACACAATTCTCACCCATCAATTTGACATTAGGAACATTCCTCCCATTTACAGGTATTAGAAGTGTTTTACTATCTTCAAGAACTTGACTGTGATGTTAAAAAACAGGCTGCCCTGTCGTTGTCTTTAGTAAACAAGTGTGTAGTTTGGCCAGAGGTGAGTTAATGTATCAATGGTAGAAAATAGAACATAAATCACAATGTGTAAATTCTTTACATTTCCAGATTGTCGTAGCTCTACTGATGAACACATTTAACCTTGAGAGAAAGAAGGCAATAAAACACTTTCTTAATCACACACTACCATCGTTTCCTGTTTACAATAATGTATGCTGTTAGTAAATAACCATGTTGGTTGGCTGGCTGGACCAGCTTGCTCAAATACATTTCATTATATTGTTATTTTAGACAGCAAGTATAATCAATACATACTAAATGCAAACACGTAGAAAAACAGCAAGTATAATACTTCACAAGTTTCGTTACTCCAATTGTGCCAATTCTGTGCAGCCTGCCAGGCTGATCGCTAATCATCAAACCATTGAAAATTGCAGTACATGTATGATACGCTCAGCGGAGACGTCATATGACTTATGAATACACTCAGCCGCTTGAGCAAAAGTTAGCACCTCAAGTGTTAAACGAATTACGAATGATAGGCTGTGGAATGTGAGGCTAACTTCAGCGCGGTGCCTATCTGCTACCCACACAAGCAATTCGTACCTGACGTTTGCACAGTATTATGTATTCATTGTAACGTGGTTTCTTTAGTGCTAATTGTGGTTACGCGTGGGTGAGAAAGGGGCGTAGGGTGGTGGGTGAAATCTGACGATGGGTGTTTAAGAAATATTCCTTGCCCCCCCCCCCCCCTCGTTTGTACATGATAAATTCTTACAAAAATGTATCACAAGCTCAGCAATACAAATTTTTCTAACACATAGGTATACACTGGACCATATCAAAAAGTGACAGGGACTACAAGCAGAGTTATATCTGAATGTGGCATCAGTGGGCTTGAAAATGGTCAATTTGTGGCTTTGAGGGGTGATACTAACAACCTTCTCATCGGACGTTGTATCACAATAATGGAGGAGGAAATTGAGGTGTCATGGTTTGATGGTTCATATACAACCATTTGGCAGCCTTCAAAGAGGAAAGATCCAAACAACCCAAGAAAACATGTTGATTGGACAGATACAGTCCCTAAATCATCAATCATTCTTTACGATTTTACATTCACTTCTACAGGCCGACTTAGAAAAGCCACTGTTGAACATTTAAAAAGCATACTGTCATAAACTCACAAGTAAATGAAAGAATTTAAGCACAATTCACATACCTTAAATAAAATTAATGTAATTTTGTGTCTTGATTGCGGTACAAAGAAATAATCAAATGATGCAATAAACAAACAATGTGCACAAAATAAAACAAAATACATGCAAAAATGCACCAAAATACATAGATTCAAGCTTTTCAATGGTAGTTCTTCCAAATCAGAATAGTTCAGTTTAGATCAGACTGTGTTTTATGTGATAATGATTCAACCATGCAAGTAGTTTGCCTTTAATAACCCAGGGTAAATATTATCCAATTAACGCTGACATGCATGTGTTTGTGGCATCTCCAATGCAATTAGATGAAGGGGTGGATTACATTTATCAATGACATTTATATAACACACAATTTTGAGCATGAACAGAAAATTGTACGTTGTAATGCTTTCTGACCACTTTTAATGACACAATAGGTGTTGAGCTGCAAAACTATAACCAAAGTCCTCCACCCATATTAGTATTTTTCTGCTGGTCAGAGGTTGAAACACATAAAGTGATGACTACTCTTACCAAAAACGCAATAGTTCGAAGTTCGAATTGACCTATTCTGAGACACTCATTTTAGCAACTATAGCAGCGAAATAATTTACTGGACTTATAATATATCCAGACAATCTGCAACATTTATCCTGTGTTGGTTACACTTGAACTGATTCTATTTGATGCAGTTCTATAGCCTTCCGATATTTTGTCACATAACATCATACTACGTATATACCTTTCAACTCTATCTGCCTCAAGCACCCTCCCTTTGAAACGAGAGATTGGACGCAGACTGCCAGTCTTTGGTAAGCTTGAAGTTCAAAGCACGTTCGATAATTAAGTCCATGCATGCAGGGGCAGATCTAGGAATAAGGCTATGGCGGGGGGGGGGGGGGGGGGGGGGGGGGGGGGGGGGTTGGTTTGGTGCAGGAAAAGAAGAAAGAAGGCGCAGTGAGCTTTCACTAACACATAGTATTTTAAGCACTGCATGTTAGTACATAATCATGAGACCATCTTGCAGCAAAATAACACACACCCCTCCCCCACTCCCCCTCCGCCCCTCAAAAATAAAATGGCTCGTGTTTAAATGTGCTCATCTCCGTAACCGCGAATGTCTATTCGGCATTTCAGAAAAGGAAATGGTACCCATACATGATTATGAAAACAGGTATGCGGAAGCATTCGTGATTACGAAGATACGGACGTTTAAACACCAGCCTTTTTTTTTTTGGGGGGGGGGGGGGGGGGGGCGGAGGGGAGGCGGGGCGTAATTCTGGTACATTTGCAGATAATTGCCATAGCAACAACATTGGACGCCACTGAGTTTTGAGAGGGGAGGGGAGGGGAGTAGAGGGGAGGGGAGTAGAGGGGAGCAAGGGACAAGACATGGCTTGCTGAACTGTCAGACAAGGATATGTGCTTCTTTCTTGCATTATAGCAAATGTGTTAATATTAGTGAACTACACCTGTATTGGTGCATGAAGAATTGTGAAGGCAACTCTGACACTAAGCTTCATGATTATGAACATCAGCAAGCACTTTCATGTGTGTGTGTGTGTGTTGTGTGTTTGTGAGTGTGAATGTGAGCATGTAGGGGGAGTCTATAGTCTTGAGGCGGGGTGCTATATGGTATCGAGGTACCACACCTTCATTGCCGGGGGCTGTGTGCATACAAGTGGCCAGCGCACAATACAGGGTCCAAGCAGGCAGTGGGAACAATGAGGCTCATCTTGAATACCAGTGGGTCTCCTCCCCATCCAGCACTAGTGGGTCTCCTCCCCATTCAGCACTAGTGGATCTCCTCCCCATCCAGCACTGATGGTTACCTCCCCATCCAGCACTGATGGTCTCCTCCCCATCCAGCACTGATGGTCTCCTCCCAATCCAGCACTGATGGTCTCCTCCCCATCCAGCACTGATGGTCTCCTCCCCATCCAGCACTGATGGTCTCCTCCCCAAACACCCGAAGTGTCAGGAGTTGGAGTGGATCTGTATTTCCCTTGCTGTTGAAATCTAGGCAATTGGGGTGAAGAGGCCCAAAAACCGCATCCTTCTTCAATCAGCCAGTGCTGCCCGAAGTCTAAGATCGTTTCGTAGATCTATGGTCGGCTCAATCTCTCTCTAGTGAGGTCAGTAGCTAGGGCCATCCTTTCTAGAATGTGTGCTGTACATGTATATATTATTACTATTACTATGGATCACATCAAGAGAATACATGAACACCTACATTATTACTATTGTATGGTAATGCAAAAGCACGAATAAATGCTAACTACATGTAAGCTTACCAGTCTGCCACAAAATCTAAGTTTCATGCACCAATGCAACCCACCACACTGCTTATTTAAAAATACTAATACTTTATGTGCTTAGTAGTTGATGTATAAATGTTATCTGCAATAATAATTATTATTAAGAGGAGGTAGGTGATATTACTTCCACCCCTCCCCTCCAATTCACCTTTGTGTTCATTATAAATGTATGCACTTCATTCGCTTGTTTTGTTGTGGAATTCAAACCACCAGCTACAAACAAACCTCTTGAAAATTCCACAAATTTGTTACCAGTTTTAAAACGAATTCATGGTCATGACTGTATCAAGATTTCAAATTAATTTCAGAAACAATTACGATTCCATACTACTAGTCAGTGATGATCTATAACATTGCAGCATGGGGAGGAGGAACACATTTGATGCAAGCAAGAGGCAAGTGTTTGCGTGTGTGTGTGGGGGGAAGGGGGTTGGGTCAGGAGAATGAGACACCAATTCAACCAGAAATGTGAGCTGCACATAAGCTGTTGGAAGGACTGTAACTCCTCACCAAACCTCTACGTTCAAGAATCATTATTGCATTTGGCTCCACTCTTCAGAGGAGAGATAACTGATTTTAGACTGCTAAACTCTTCAGACTGTTGAAGAGGTATTGTTCTATTACACCATTACAAAAAACACAAAACACACAGGTACACATTGTAATACTTGGAATTTCATTCTTGTTTCCCAGTTTCCAGTCCTTAGAGTGCTGTGAAAAAGTAAGTAAACGAAGCCCTTGCATATGAATTCATTGTTTCAAAACACTACACGAACAGTACAGCATGCATGATTGGGGTACGACATGCACATATGAATTACCATATTTCTGACGAATTCTATCATACTTCATCTTCTGTTCAACCTTCCTGAAATTAAAATAAAAAACATGACACAAGAATGTAGAGTGGGGACAAGACAGACAAGAATGTGGAAGAAAACGGCCTGCAGAATAGAAAGAATGATCCTAACCAACAAGAGCAGCGGGAATTAGAGCATGCATTTTTGAAACTGTATTTAAGGCGCATTTTATGAGCATTGCACACTTCTCATTTGTGGTCACTTCGAGGAGCCTTACTCCAGTACACATGCACTCGGTCGGGAACTCCTTCACAATGCCAAACGGCGCAAGTAGTTTAAACAAATTAACACTTTTTATCTTTGTACGAAGCTTCTGTTACTGATGTGGAACTTGATGTATGGTATTAGCTGCATGCAAAGGAGGGACCTTTACCTACACACACATCATTAATAAATCCCTCCAAATGTCCTAGCATTGAAATTGCTTGTGACACATTCTATCAACATACTCATGACTCTGAACAGGCAGCTAACGTGAATTCCTTAATACAGCTCTAGCCTTCCGATATCTTGTCACATAGCATCATTCACTACGTACCTCTCAAGTGCATCTTCCTCTATCTGCCTCTTCTTTTCATCATAATAAGCATCCTCCCTTTGAAACAAGAGGTTGGACGCAGTCGTTGGTAAGCTTGAATTACAGAGCACGTTCGATAACTAAGTCCATGGGTTAATTTGGTCACTACTTTTTAACTAGCCAGTAGTCCAGCGTCCAACATAATCCAACTGGGAAATTAATTACTCTAATAAACATTACCTTTCCTATAATCACATACTTGTAAGTTGTATTTTATCACTCATTACCCAGCACATTCTGCAAAGGCAGTTTTATGCAAAAGGCATTGCTTGCAGTTTGCCTAACAAGTACCATAAGAAATACAGTTGTGACAAAGCGACAAGATAGACCTACATGACCACAAAAAAATAACTGCCAAAACCAAACACACCCACCAATCACTGAGCATATTGGCCAGCCTCGTCAGCAGTCCGTCGTCCTTTTTTGCCGACACCTTCTTCCACTTTCTTTGCACCTTCTGCAGCCAACGTTTGGGTAAGCTAATAAATAGAGCAAAGGTGGGGGGTGGGGGGCATTTGGTCCAGCCCAGGGGGCAGAGGCAAGAGGTTCATTTCACACAACGAATAATTTCGTCTATATAGTTGTCACCTTGTGTTGTGGAGCTTCCAGTCCAGGTAGACCAGATAGAGGACGTACAGCGAGAACACCGTGGCTGCCAAGGAGACGAAGAGCGCTCCAGGATACAGGACCAGCTGCAGCAAGGTGTCCATTCACTGTCCAACGAGCAGGTATAATGACACGTGATATTATACGCCGCGTTATATCGATCGCTACATACTATCGCACTCAGACAAGTCTTGTTTTTCCTTTACGCAGCATTGAGCTTTTGCAGACTACGTAGAGGTATGGACCCTGAATCACTAAGGCCACCCCCCAAAGCGCTGAAGTAATTGACAGTACGTAGTACCACTGCTCTACCACTGCTTATATGCTAGTACAAAGGCGGAAGTGCATGTAACGGACGGCGCGTCATGTACTGGAACCCTAACTAGCTACTCTTGCGTACAGGTCCTCGAAAGTAACAACTGTAGCAGCTTACCGATGCGTGAAGGGTGCTCTTCAAATCGAAGTCATAAAGTGCCCCGCCTACACTGTTTTAATATAACTTTCATAGTGACATCATACGTGATTGGGGGAAAACCCTCAGCAAGGATGTAGGACCTTTACAGTTTAGGTTGGGTAAATATACTCCCGTGTTTTTGTTCCACTACCAATGACCATAGCAACCCTATCATACCAACTTTCTCAAAGAGGTTGATAATTAGAGTCAGTCACCAAAGTCACTCAAAGAAGCTACTTATATTTTTTAAAAGAATAAAGGTGATTGGTAATGGGTGATGAAGTCCACATCAAGATAGAAAGTGCTCACAGTAATCTAACCACAAAAGGCTTGTTAACTAACTATAATGCATTGTGTTATTTCAACGTGCACACATAACAGTACACACACAAATACATACATATAGAGAAAAAAAAAAGTAACATCAGGTAATAGATCACAAGCGAAATAGGGTTACAATTATATATATTTCCATTTTGTACAATGCACACACTACAAACTAAATCTACACAGATGTTTGCAGATGCAATTAGTTGTCCATACGCTTGTATGTTCCATCAGCTTTTTCTTCACTACCACCACCAAGCCCTACAAGGTGAAAAGGAGTGTATCAATAAAGTCACATGTTCACTGGGCAATAGTGCACTCCAGTCCTCCTACAAGTCAAGCACTATGTATGTATGCTCCACACAAAGCCATCACTTACTATAGCTACACGATTTGAAGATATATACACACACACACACACACAGATGCACTGAAGCTGAAAAAACTACTACCTACAATGTGCACACACACATGATCTAATCACACACTAACGAAAAGTCAGGCAGATCAGTTGTTCAAAGACACTGCCCGGTACTAACAGGCATTCACTGCTAGTAAACCTTTTCCAAACGATTTGTACCTTATTTGGGATCACCAGACAGACCTGAACAAGGAGTATAGGTACAGAAATATGAGCAAATGTGCGAAGAAAAACAATTGCAATGCTTCAAGTTCTACCTAATAGCTCCTAACAAGGTGGCCGAGGGTTGCCCCACCCACCCAACTGCCCACTCACACATGTGTCACAAAAAGCCCAGTTAATGCTGGAGTGCACAGTGAATTATGTGCCTGAAAACAATTTATTTCACAGCGAAGCACACTGCGATAATCAAAACACACTAAACACACATCAACTGCACACATGTACATGTACAAGCACCATGTAACATCATTCCCTGTCATACACTGTATGTGTGTATATCAGCATGTACATGGTGCCAGTACTGCACACTACTTACACCACACACACACACAACACTACTTACACCACACACACAACACTACTTACACCACACACACAACGCTACTTCACACAACACTACTTACACCACACACACACACACACACACACACACATAGCTGATATTCAAATAAACTCTGGATACCCTGCCCACCACCTCACAATACACTCACCGTATTTCTTCCTGATCTCATCATTCTTCTCACGTCTATCTGCCTTCCTGATGTCATAAGAGGGGCACAAAGACCACACATAAAAAAGCTGCAATTCCTTTCAACAAAAATAATAATTAGCATATACAATGAAGGTTAGCAACTAATAACAGGACAGTACAAGTAGATGGAACATGAAAAATGCACCATCCTGTAGATGATGTCATGCATGTAACTATGGGTGATGTCATGCATGCATGTGATATCCTCCTGGGAATGGGAGTGTGGGAGGAGGCCATTTGGTTGTAACATCCATCTACAGCTGCTACCCACGTAGATGTGCAAATAATAGTCCCACATGCTGTGTGTACTGCAATACCTTGCCTATCTGGGAAGCTGAAAGCAATTATGTTTGATTTCAGGCTTGCTTACAATCGAACACACACACAGAATTAAGCCACAAAACAGACGTAGGCTCTGCTACATTGTACAAGTATTTTGGGAGCAAAACATTACAGAGCGAAGTGAGTAAACAGGAACACACCTGGCTGCAGATGTCATACGGATTTGCTCCTTTTCATCTTGATACTTCATCTCAGCTCGTAGCTTTATCCTGATGGCATGAAAGGTGAACAGTAGGAAGAGAAAAGGAAGGAAAAGTAGGAAGGGAAGAGGAAGGGACAGTAGGAAAGGAAGAGGAAGGGACAGTAGGAAGGGAAGAGGAAGGAACAGTAGGAAAGGAAGAGGAAGGGACAGTAGGAAGGGAAGAGGAAGGAACAGTAGGAAAGGAAAAGGAAGGGACAGTAGGAAGGGAAGAGGAAGGGACAGTAGGAAAGGAAAAGAAAGGGACAGTAGGAAGGGAAGAGGAAGGAACAGTAGGAAGGGAAGAGGAAGGGACAGTAGGAAGGGAAGAGGAAGGAACAGTAGGAAAGGAAGAGGAAGGAACAGTATGAAAGGAAAAGGAAGGGACAGTAGGAAGGGAAGAGGAAGGGAAGAGGAAGGGACAGTAGGAAGGGATGAGGAAGGAAAGAGGAAGAGACAGTAGGAAGGGAAGAGGAAGGAACAGTAGGAAGGGAAAAGGAAGGGACAGTAGGAAGGAAGAGGAAGGGACAGTAGGAAGGGAAGAGGAAGAAACAGTAGGAAGGGAAGAGGAAGGAACAGTAGGAAGGGAAGAGGAAGGAACAGTAGGAAGGGAAGAGGAAGGGACAAGGATAAGTCACATGCTGCACTACACACAAGTGCACATAGTACATGATTACAATATTGCTGATGCAAGAAAATAGCACAGTGTGCTTTCACTAAAGCATAGTGTGCTATTATTTTAAGCACTGCATGTTATTATTAAACACTATTTACATGCACAGAGGATGCACAACCTAACATTCAAACTGCATGAAAAAGTAAAATACATGTATGCAGATATATGCCATGGCAACAACATTGGAACTAGGTCATTGGGGATAAGGAGAAGGAAGGGGAGGAGGGGGACGAGGGGAAGGGAGGGGGAAGAGGGGAAGATGGGAAGGGAGGGGAGGAGGGGAAGGGAGGGTAACTAACCTCTTATGGCGTCTATGGCATGCCACACCTATACAGCAACAGCACACACACATGGGGATGAGGAGGAAGATAATGATTCCAAGGACGATGAGGACGAGAATGACGTATGCCTTCACTGGAGGGGACAGAGAGAGAAACAGCAAAGTAAAATATATTAGTACACACAAGTCCACAAAATGAATACCAAAATAGAACAGAGTGCACAAATATTAACATGCCTGTAGTCGTCTATAGGTCTTCATTGCGGGGGTTTTATACACAAGGAATACATGCATACACACGCACACACACGTGTGTATGCACACACAAGCACACATCTCAAAGGCATATGCACAAACATGCAAACACAAGTACACCCACACATCGAATCCTATTTATAGACAGAAGACAACCTGCCCAGCAGACTTACACACACAGGTTCCAACATTGTAGTCAAGCACTGGACAGCCTCCATTCAGTGTGACCACGGCTAGACCATTGGCCACAGTGTAAGCCTTGCACGCTGGTAGAGCAGAACCATTGGAGCTCAATCCTGGACTACCACAGAAGTAGCAACCAAGCTGTGTAGAGAGTGAGAGGGGGAGGGAAAGGGAGAGAGAGAAAAGGGAGGCTTGTACTGAAAGCCATACAGTGTATAGAATGTGTTGACACATGGCCACTTAATATTCCCTTTGTATCTATACCATAAACATCCAACATCACTCCAGTGTCTTACTGAAGAATTTATGGGTTTCTGCTGTACACAGGTATCACATGCTGCAAAACTATTGCAGAAGACCTCCTCAGGTGGGGCTGTGGTTGCTAGAGAGGGGGAGGGGGAGGGGGAGGAAGGGAGGGGGGAAGGGTGATAAACAGTACCATCATATACACCCATCCGTTACACAAATATCCCCACACACACACACACACACACAACACTGCTTCTATGATGGAGTAGACACAATGGGGAGCCAACTCAAGGGTATGGGGAGGAGAGGAAGGAGGAGGAGATACACACAATAATCCATATCATCAAACGCACCCCCCCCCCCCTAGAAGAAGAGCTAGCTGCGATGGAGTGGAAACATTAGGCAGCCAGGTGTGGGCAGAGACAGGTGTGTGTTTATACTATTAGGCACCTATCAATCCCCCCCCCCTCCCCCCTCCCCTGTATGGGCTTAAGAGATTTGAAATTGTATTAGTTCAAGCTACCAAACCCTGGGGTGATTAAGATTTGACTATCATGTCAACGCCTGGTCCTAAAGAATACTCTGCGTCAAATGATATAAAATTCCCTGATATCTCCGACCTGTCCCGTATGGAGGGGGGGGAGGAGAGAAAGTGGGGTCGACAGATAGGTGCATTACACCCATAGAAAACATGCATTGTATCAGAACAAATTCATTTGAACTACCAACACACACGTTACACACGAACAATTAAACCTACATGTACACACACACAGTGCATTAAACAAGTGAGGCTGTGATGGTAACCCCAGACAGTGGGGTAGTCGGAACTGCTGCACACTTGTGTAGTTACGGCCAATGGTAAGGTTTCATGATGTCGCTCACGTGGCAGACACGTTTCGCCTGTGTGTGTGTGTGTGTGTGTGTGTGTGTGTGTGTGTGTGTGTGTGTGTGTGTGTGTGTGTCTCCATCTCCATGTTTTTCCACCCTCTCCCTCCTCCCTCTCCGAAAGTTTATGAACCCCGCACGTAGCTGACGCGTTCATCACGTCACCGTAACTTGCTTTTTAACGAACCGACATTAAAAGCCAACTCGCGGTGTGTAACTAGAATGGTGCTCCTAAATAAAGGGTCTACTACAAACAGATACCTCTGTAATGCAACAGCCAGAACACATCAACTAGTTTATTAACTTGGCACAACATTTACATAAACAAACTTGTCTTCCGTTCTACGAATAACAAAAGCCGTGTAGTTGAAAGTACCAACTTTACCTTGGGTTTGCGCCAGTGACGAGTAGGATACGGCTAGTACAACGACTGCCGAGATGAGGAATCGCGCCGAACTGGTACCAATCATCGTACTGTTTTGCCACCGTACCGTAGCAACGCGGAGACGAACTATCAGTCAGACCACAAAAAAAGCCACGCCTAAATCTGTATTGGGTAATCGCACGTGCGACACGGTACCGCCTACATTCCGACGCAATTGTAACTGAGTGGGCGTGGCAGGAATAGTAGCAAGCTTTATTGCACGAATAGAGGATGATGCGAGTGCGTAGCAAATAGCCTTACGCACGCCATTTTGATAACTGTCACCCCGCGACGTGGGAGCACTAGCTGCACTCGGATCCGTTGATTTGGTACGATCGTGCATTCTTTTCTTCTTGTAATCAAAGAGCATTAACTCACTGCCTGGGTGAGGCAAAAACAGCGGAGAATGGGCGGAGCAATGAAGTTCCTCCCCCTCTTTCCTCCCCTCTCCCTTCCTCCTAGTCTCGTACCCAGACCTATTTACGTAAGCTATAATTATTGCTTACGTAAACAGGTCTGGGTACGAGACTACTTCAGTTTATCAATTTTTTATTGCGGTTTGGGACAATAATGGCGCGAATCGAGCGGGAAATGTGCATTAACTTTGTACACCCAGCGATCATATATAGATCTCTGGTACAACTGTATCTCCGTAACGGATGAGGTAAAAATCAACGAACAGAACAAATAGTGAAGATGTGGCAGATTTAAACCCCATGTGGTATCAAACCTCGGAACGCCGGCATTGTGCGTGTGCAAGAGACCAAAATATAGTTTCACACACAGAAATGGTGTAGTATGAAGTGTTGAAAATAGAAAGTCTGACTGTTTGGAAGTTATAGCTATTCAAACATGATGCATATAGCCTTTATATATGCAGGCGCGGATTTAAGGGGGGGCGTACGCGGCCACGCACCCCCCCCCCCCCCCCCCCCCCCCCCAATGCCCGGGCCCCCCACCCACACACACCCACTCCCTATGTATGATATTGGTTTTGATAATTCTTGTGATTTGTGTTCTTCATTGAATTAGATTGTGCATGTTATATGCTTTTCAGACTGCTGCAACAGACACAGTTCAAGCTAGCTGTACCACTGGTTCCAGATATACCTACAATCGCAGTTCCACCACCACGAGCCGTTCCAGTTACACCATTGGCTACAACTGCTACCACAGTTCCAGCACTACAAGCCGTTCCAGTTACACCAGTGGCTACAACTGCTACCACAACCTCAGTTCCAGCAGCCCAAAGACACCGCGGCTACGACCACAGTTCCGGCCACACCAGACATTATTGAATGCATAGGTTCACAAAAACTCATCAAACATGAAATAAAGTTCAAACTAATCCAAGAGAGAATTCCCCTGAATGGCTTCTAATATCCACCCAGAATCTATAAAGATAACAGAATTAAGGCCATCGGGTGTCATGCATCGATTTTGCAACATACTATGGTTTGATGTATATATAAATTCATTTCTTACTCCAAATATCAAGATGGATCATATTGCCTGTGCTTTGTTCTTTTCCCTATACCTTCATCACACGGTACTCCCACTCTGCTTGTGCACCAGCACTACAATAACTGGAAGGATGCCAAAATTGACTTAAATGAACACAGATCCTGTCAGTGTCACAGAAATGCTAAAGCCAGAATGGATGCGTTTTTGTCTTCCTTTACCAGACCAGACAGTCGAATCGACAGATCAATGAACTCACAAGCAGCTGAACATGTATGAAAAAGTAGGATTTTCTTAACATCGATTTTAAAGTGCAGTGAATTTTGTGGACGCCAAAGGTATTGCTTTGAGGGGGCACCGTGATGACAATATGGTAGAAGATGACATCAATAAAGGCAATTTCTTTGCTCTGCTACAGCTCAGGGTAGATTCTGCTGACCTTCTTCTGAAAGAACATTTAAACACTTGTAAACAAAATGCGTCATACATTTCAAAAGTATCACAAAATGAACTACTTGTCTGTATTAAAACATATATACAGTCATCAATTGTCCAAGAAATAGCCAAACAACCAGCTGGTCCACATTACGGCATTATGGCTGATGAAGTCACTGATGTTAGCAATTGGGAACAGCTAGGCGTTCTTGTCAGGTATTTGAAAGATTCAGAGCCTGTTGAAAGGCTTCTTTTCTTCACAAAATGTGAAAAAAATCACTGGAGCAGCTTTGTGTGATGAAATTATTGCTGGATTGAAAGAACTGGGGCTTGACCCTACCAACTGCAGATCACAGTGCTTGATGGAGCTGGTAATTTGGCTGGTGTTCAGAATGGTTGTGCGGCAAATTTCCAGAAAATTGCACCCAGAGCGACTTACTTTCACTGTGCCAGCCATGATTTGAATCAAGTTTTGTGCAAGATAAGCATGTAAGGTTCCTCCTATTGTTTGCCTGCTGGAAACACCTTGGGTGTTTCCTTCAAATATTCCTCCAAACGACAAAGGCAGCTTGAACAAGCAATTTCACCTAAGGCTATTACAACGATGAAAATGAAGCCAATGTGTGAGACACGCTGGGTGGAAAAGCACAAATGCCTTGATGACTTTTATGAACTCTTTGAAGCATTGATTAACTGCATGGAGGCTATCGCAACAGAGCCAGACTGGGATTCCAAAGCGAAAACGATGCCAGTTGCTTGCTGTTTCAGATTACAAGTTCAACGTTTTTGTGTGCATTCAGCTCAGTATCTTATTTATTTGGATATACCAAAACTTTGAGTCCTTTTGCAAAGCAGCACAATAGACATTGTGACAGCACAGAGAAGGTCAAACTTGCGCATGCATGATGAAATTATGCATGTGCGAAACAATGCTGAAGACGAATTCCATTCTATTATTGAGAAAGCTACAGTGATGGCAGAAACAGCTGGCACAACCATTTCCAAGCCAAGAATGGTAAAGAGGCAAACTCTGCGGGGGAATGTTGATGCAGACACACCAGAAATTGATTACCGCCGAACTATGTATTTGCCTTTTGTGTAGATGGCATAATTCAACAGTTGTCTGATCGGCTTACTCTTCATGGCAGTTCATGCTACACGAGGCCTACTTCTAATACCAAGCAATCTGGAAAAACTTACAGACAAGAGTATTATCGACATTATGGAATACTTGAGCCTTCAGATTTATTTTGCAAGCACAGTTTTACCCAAGAGGTTCGACTTTGGAAGAGGCAGTAGAGTGCTGATGACAACCTCCCTTCAGTCAACCCTTCAGCATAAAGACTGTGATCCAAACTCACAGAGTTCTGTGTCAAATGTTTCTTTGTCCTGTTACCAGTGCTGGGATAGAACGAGCAAATTCCTCGCTGAGGTACATTAAAAATGTGTACCGCAGCACTATGACAGCTAGAAGATAGATTGAACGCGTTAATCCTACTATTTATTCACAGAGATATTAAACTTGATTATGATGCAATTGTTGATATGTATGGCAATAGGCATCCCACAGAATGTTGTTTTTCAACCCTCTATCATAGTGAAATATTTTATTATAATACCGGCCGGTAATAATTTATCTAAATAGCTCACTTTTCTTTTTTGTTCAAGGGGCTTTAAAATTTATGAGATAATTATAATATTATAGATCAAGTAAATCATATGGCCAAAATAGCAAAAACAAACTGTTATGAGTGTAAACTGTGTAGGTATTTTAAGATTGGCGTTAGTATTGTGTTCAAGTATTCCTAGCTGTTATTATCATTGCAACTGTGCCTTGTATCTGTTGGAAAGTATACAGGAGAAGCCATAAAAGGTTCTAAATGGGTTGGCGGCTGGGGCTCCGCCCCAAAACCCGCTGGGAGAGCTTACAGCGCTCCCCCAGACCCCCTAGCTGAATTTTGTTTTTCCGCGCACGCCCCCCCCCCCCCCCCCCCCCCCCCCCCCCCCCCCCCCCCCCCCCCGTTCACAACTTCCTAGATCCGTCTCTGTAATAAGGGATCGTTTCCGGGACCTAACGCATGTTTTTTTTTCAAGATTTCAATTTTTTTATATTCTAGAAGTCTGAAATGTCCTCTACACATTGCTTCTTACGCACTGAGAATTGGAGTATCCGTCATGGAGTTGTAAGGCTTTGCCTTTTAATTATCGTTTCTATTGCGCGCGTACTGGTGTATACATGTACGTTAGGTCCGGCCATATATATCCATTTTCTCGGATCATCACATATTATTTAAATTGATGTACAGTACAGGGTGTCCCCCATTCAATAAAAATTGCCGTAAGTAGTTATATTAATAGGTTGTAGTGATTAATAACCAGTTCAAATAGGAAGCAATTCTGATGAAGGACAATATAATTTTAAATAATGGTTAATTAAAAATGTAACTATGCAAAACGACTCATGTTTGTCCATTAATAACTCTTCAGCGGAATTAGCTAATTAATGTTAGGCAACAGTGCAGTATACGTATATATTAGTAACCAATTAAATTAAGTATTATCCATTGTCATTAATAATTATGACTTGTTAATAGGTGGTCATTTAATGAACGTTTGAATGTTAATAATTTAGCAAGCAGGATATTGTTATGTACCGTTGGTTTAAAATGTATTAGTTTATAAATCCTCCCCAGCTGATAGAGCCCACCTTTTCTCAATTTTATATATCTCCACATGCTTCGAGTCGTCTGTAGGTGGCTAGGTCTGGACACCACATGGTTCACAGTATGTGAGTAGCATTTTAGATTCTTTAGAACATCATGCTCAGTGCAACGTGAAATGTGAGGAAGATGCTATTTTCCACTACAACAGACTCAGAGAGACGTGTATAGGAGGGAGGGGAGGGGAGGGAGGGGAGGGGGGGGAGGGGATGGGGAGGAGGGGATGGGGCGAGGTTGAGGGGAGGGGAGGGAGTTCGGGTGGAGGGAGGGGAGGGGGGGGAGGTTTGGCAGGGAGGGATTTTTTTTCTTTTGGGAGGGTGAGGGGCTTTGGTACGTTTCTTTTTATTTTCTTTCTTCGGGGAGGGGAGGGATGGGGAGGGGGGGGAGGGAGGGGAGGGGAGGGGGGAGGGGAGTGGTTTTTATTTAAGTGAGGGCTCCATGGGAGCAGCACTCCAGTCATAGCCTTGATGCAGCCAGTTGCTCAACCAACCTCCCTCCTCTCTCTTTCTCCATTATATATTTCAATGTGTACATGCATATGCTATGGTGGGCGACACCCTTGGGGCTTCTACCCTGGGACAGCCACCAAACCATGACCAGCATCTTGGTTTGGGACATAGGTTGACCCAAACCAACGTCAATGGTACTAAGCACAGCTGCTATGTGCCTGGCGGCAGCTGTCGCCTGCCCCCATTATGGGCCAAATACACCTCAGCATGGGGGAGGGGTGCATTTACTCAGCCTGTAAGAGCAATCAAATGGCGTTAAGGGTATGGATAGCAACCATTGGTGATAGCCATTCACTATTACACCCATAGAAAACATGGTTTGTATAGGAACAAAAACATTTGAACTAACCACTTGTACAGTGGCCAACACACCACAATGAAACCCACATCTGTGCTAGGGGTGTACTATGAAGTGAGGAATTTTGCTTCACCCATTAAGCATGTGTGCACGGGTCCAAATATGGTTTAGTTTGCGATGCATCGTTCCGAAGATATTCACATTCAAGTAAAGGGCTTGATTTCGCGGGGTTTTGTACTTGAAGCCCGCGAAATCTTGCTCTAAGTTGATTGTGAATATCTTCGGAACGATGCATCGCAAACTAAACCATCTTTGGACTTCTATAGGCTTTATAAATATGCAAAATGCAGCTCCACTATATTGCACAATGAAGAAGATACAGCGTTTTGAAGACCGCGTAATTTGGCGCGTTTATGGCCGTTTTTCACGCACAATTACGCGCGATTACGCCGTTTTTTTCTCCCGGGAGCTGCTATTGTTTTAATTCCGTCAATACTGCCGACATGGTCTGTACCAGAGGCGGGTCAATATTACAAACCCACCACTGGCAGTATTAGCTACGCAACTACAGGAACACTATCACGCGACGAATAGCCAACTAATCACATCCTCTGAATACGATCTTTTTCAGGTAACCATAGAACCTCTATTGCTGTCTTGTCTCTACGCTTTATTTGTCATGTTACTATATAGGATCTTAAACAATGCATCTACCCTGAGCAATGCATGTGGTACTGTTATCCTTGGCAAATTTCACCTCCATTGGCTATTTACTCTTTTCACGATGGTTTTTCAAACGAGTGGCAGTAAATTGTACCACGAAACTACTTAGTAAACACTTTCCTATGTATGTCTTCGAGGATCCAGAACCAAATGGAGAAGTGGAACAGGATTTGATGATGGAGCTGGACTACCGGACCTTACATGCGCTGTACATGTTGAGATGTGTGTGTGTATGCCTAGGTATAAATGTGTGTTTGGGTGTTTATTGTTATCTTTTGCAAATTGGACCATTTTCATTTATGTACATGCCATTTGTTACGTGTTTATTGTAACTTTTCCATATGTTTTAATTAATTAAAACGATATTATGGCATTATTTCATTAGCATACTTGTGTCACTGTCCTATTCTAATTACAGCAACCATTTGAAATACACCTGACATTACAACGTCATCATCAGTACAGGATGAACCTCTATATGATTGTGCGTTCGGGTGTATAGTCTCGTTCCCAGACTTGTTATATAGCGCGGACTACTTGCACCTAATAAAATCAAGCAGAAACGAATAAAATGGCTGCAATTGAAAAGAAAACGAACTTTGTGACCATCACAGTGCATGAAGGAGCAAGAATGCAGTTCATCACGGGAGGTGGGAGATGTGTTGGTGTGGCTGGGGAAGAGGTGTGTTTTCATCCTTCGCTTCAAAAGAGTTGTACTATGTTTTAACAAAAGCATCCGTATGTAGCGCATTCCCTAGCTATTCATTCTTTGTTGTCATAGAGATAATTTCTCACAGCCAACAACGTTTTGAACTGGCACTGCTTTATACTTGGCATTCTATGTACTCATGCATTAGGTAGATCATTTCAAGTCTGCCCGTTTGTGCCTGTCAGCTGTGCACCTGTGTTCGGTATGATTGTGTGTGTGTTGTATATGTTGTGCATAGTAATAACATCCTTTGTCCGTAGGGCCATCTGTTCAGCTTCAACACCACGTCTGGCCTGAGGAGTGGCCTTGATCTTCCAGCTGTATTGTGCAATGGTGAAGATCAGGTTGGTACTTACCACAGTGGTCTGCACAGAGATTCCAGTCACAGAGTATTAGTGACAACTGGTTAATAATTATATACTAAAGACTCTTTCATAGCGCAAGTTACACTGCATGGATGGGGAGGAGGAAGTGAAACAATAATTGCTTTTTTCCACCAGAAGGTTTCATGATGAATTATAATTACATATGGGTTTAAACATGCTTGCATGAACACCTACAGTCATGGTGTGCTTATATACCTGGCTTATTTTTACGACACTAATACTAATTGAAGTATCTCTTAGCTTGTGACCTTTGTGTCTTCAAAACAAACTTGTGCAATATAAAATGACCTGTTTGTTAATGGCTTCACCCTGAACAGTGTTGATCTGAATAAGTGAGGTGTCCACCATGTTTAGTGGCATGTTGTTATCCCTACAATCATGTATATGTACACCACATGTACATGTACAATCATGTACATGTACATGTACCTTTATTGATAAGCAGAGAGATTACTTTCTCTGCTGTTCTATACTTGTAGGAGAAGGTCACTGGGCAATAGTGCACTCCTACAAGCATAGCGCATTACGTACTATGTATGTTGTGTGCTCCACACAAAGCCAATCAGAAGTAATACACTTACCCCATTTGAAGATACAGCAGACACACACACATTCACAGCATGTACAAGATGCACAACAGCTGCAGAGCAATTGTGCACACAACACACCACACACATATGATCCAACCACACACCAACAATAAGATCAGTTGTGCACAGACACTAACAGGGATTCACAGCTTTTCCAAATGATTTGTGCCTTATTTGGGATCACCAGACAGACCTGAACAAGGAGTATAGGTACAGAAAAATGAGCAAATATGCGAAGGAAAACGATTGAAATGCTTCAAATTCATAAAACTAATCGCTCTTAATAAAGTTGGCCGAGGATTGCCCCACCCACCCACACTGGAGTGAATTATGTGTCGAAAACAATTTTTTATCAAATGGACTCAACAAACTGCGGTAATCAACACACACTCACACACATACATGTATAAATCAACTGCACACATGTACATGTACAAGCACCATGCAACATGTTTGCCTGTCATACACTGTAGGTGTATTGAGTATGTACATGGTATCAGTACCGTACACACACACACACACACACACACACACACACACACACACACACACACACACACACACACACACACACACACACACACACAAACATAGCTGATATTCAAATAAACTCTGGATACCCTGCCCACCACCTCACAATACACTCACCGTATTTCTTCCTGATCTCATCATTCTTCTCACGTCTATCTGCCTTCCTGATGTCATGATGTACAAGGATCACAAACAATAAATCAACAATGAATTTTTAAAATCATAGAATATACAATGAACGTTAGCAACACAACTTAACAGGACAATAGATGGAACACTGCACATGTAACTATGGGTGATGTCATGCATGCATGTGATATCCTCCTGGGAATGGGAGTGTGGGAGGGGCCATTTTGGTTGTAAAATCAATTTAAAGCTGCTACCCACACAGCTGGTCCCACATCCACAAAAAGACTTTGCACTGCAAAATGTATTTAGCATGAAAAAAAAAAACTGAGCATAGTGAATAAAAGGAATTAAATCAAAAAATGAATTTTTAAAATCATAGAATATACAACGAAGGTTAGCAACACAACTTAACAGGACAATAGATGGAACACTGCACATGTAACTATGGGTGATGTCATGCATGCATGTGATATCCTCCTGGAAATGGGAGTGTGGGAGGGGCCATTTTGGTTGTAAAATCAATTTAAAGCCACTACCCACACAGCTGGTCCCACATCCACAAAAAAGACTTTGACACTGCAAAATGTACTTAGCATGAAAAAAAAACAGAGCATAGTGAATAAAAGGAATATGAGTACACACCTGGCTGCAGATGTCATACGAATTTGCTCCTTTTCATCTTGATACTTCATCTCAGCTCGTAGCTTTATCCTGATGGCATGAAAGGATAAGGAAGGGACAGTAGGAAGGGAAGAGGAAGGAACAGTAGGAAGGAAAAAAGGAAGGGACAGTAGGAAGGGAAGAGGAAGGGACAGTAGGAAGGGAAGAGGAAGGGACAGTAGGAAGGACGAGGAGGGACAGTAGGAGGGAAGAGGAAGGGACAGTAGGAAGGGAAGAGGAAGGGACAGTAGGAAGGGAAGAGGAAGGGACAGTAGGAAGGGAAGAGGAAGGGACAGTAGGAAGGGAAGAGGAAGGGGACAGTAGGAAGGGAAGAGGAAGGGACAGTAGGAAGGGAAGAGGAAGGGACAGTAGGAAGGGAAGAGGAAGGGACAGTAGGAAGGGAAGAGGAAGGGACAGTAGGAAGGGAAGAGGAAGGGACAGTAGGAAGGGAAGAGGAAGGGACAGTAGGAAGGGAAGAGGAAGGGACAGTAGGAAGGGAAGAGGAAGGGACAGTAGGAGGGAAGAGGAAGGGACAGTAGAAGGGAAGAGGAAGGGACAGTAGGAAGGGAAGAGGAAGGGACAGTAGGAAGGGAAGAGGAAGGGACAGTAGGAAGGGAAGAGGAAGGGACAGTAGGAAGGGAAGAGGAAGGGACAGTAGGAAGGAGAGGAGGACAGTAGGAAGGGAAGAGGAAGGGACAGTAGGAAGGAAGGGATAGGGTAGGGCACAAAGAATATAGCTGATGCAAGAAAATAGCACAGTGTGCTTTCACTAAAGCATAGTGTGCTATTATTTTAAGCATGTATGTTATTATAATCACCAGACCACCTTGCAGCAATGTTAAATGGAGGGGTATAGGAGGTGAAGGGAGAGGGAGGAGGGAAGGGAGGGAGAGGGAGGGGGGAAGGGAGGGAGAGGGGAAGGGAGGAAGAGGAGGGAAAGGAAGGGGGAGGAGGGGAAAGGAGGGGGAGGAGGGGAAGGGAGAGGGAGGAGGGAAAAGAAGGGGGAGGAGGGGAAGGGAGAGGGAGGAGGGAAAAGAAGGGGGAGGAGGGGAAGGGAGGGGAGGAGGGGAAGGGAGGGTAACTTACCTCTTACGACGTCTATGGCATGCCACACATATGCAGCAACAGCCACACACACATGGGGATGCAGGGGAAGATAATGACACCAATGATGATGAGGATGACAACGATGTATGCCTTAACTGGAGGAAAGAGAGATGAGACCAGAGAGACACAGGGAAGTAAGGCATATTAGTTCACTAAAAATTAGGTACAAAATTGAATGGAGTGCACACAATGCAAGCCTGTAGTCTAAATGTCTTCATTAACAGACTGTTACACAGAAAATATTCATACACATACGTTTGTTATGCACACATCTCAAAGCCATCACACACACAAGTACACCAACACCATGCAATCCCTTTACTTGCCCAGCAGACTTACATACGCAGGTTCCGAAATTGAAGTCAAGAACTGGACAGCCTCCATTCAACGTGGACACAGCTAGAGCATTCCCCACTGTGTAGGCCTTGCACGCTGGTAGAGCAGAACCATTGGAACTGAATCCTGGGTTACCACAGAAGTAGCAACCAAGCTGTGTAGAGAGGGAGAGGGGGAGGGAGAGAAGAGGGAGAGGGAGAGAAGAGGAGAGGAAGGAGAGGGAGAGGATATGAGGAGGGAGAGAAGATGGAGAGAAGAGATTTGATTGCACTAGAAGCCGCACAGTGTGTAGAATGTGTTACACATGACAGCCTACTCTGTATCTAACTCGCCCAGATAACTAATTCCAGGATCACCATGCATGACCAATGGCTTTGCACTACTCTACACCTACATCACACCAGTGTCTTACTGAAGAATTTTTTTGCCTGCAAGACAGGTATCACATGATGTGAAAGTATTGCAGAAGACCTCCTCAGGTGGGGCTGTGGTTGCTAGAGAGGGGGAGGGGGAGGGGGAGGAGGAGGGGGAGAGAAATACCATCATCTACACCCAAACCTTACACAAATATCCCCCTCCCCACACACACACAAATAACACTGATAACAAGCCTTCTTCTGTGATGGAAAGCACACAATGGCAGTGATTTAGATAAGGTTTGGCTTTTGACCAGACATAAAGTCAACACATGACAATTTTGATCAGACATTTATAGATTTTGACCAGACATGTAATTTAATGAGTACAATCAAGAAAAATAGTTGCATACACTAAACGCAAAAAACTACTCTGCTAAAAAGCTATCCCAGTCAGGTTGAAGTTTCTGGTGCTAGTTAGCTGGTCTTCAAACTGTATGCACACTTAGCACTTCAGAGCAGACACGTGGTTATCGATCAAGGCGATCATAGGTAAGCCACAATGTCGTGGTCAGCTCTTTTTCATTGTCCTTCACCCACTTTTTTAGTTTTGTATAGTAAGACCACGCTTTTACATGGGCTATCATCATCATCAACCGCACTAACCGCTTCGTCTGCTACTCGCGCTCGTTCTCAGACATCTTGTCCGCGCATGCGCAATTCTACCCGTCAATTGTCTAAATTGGTCGGATAATGTCCGATGACCGGACGTTATCCAAATCACTGCAATGGGCAGCCAGGTGAGGGGAAGATGGACAGGTGGTTTGGTATGTGGGAAAGAGAGGAGGGAAGGGAGGGGAGGATGGAGGGGGAAGGGAGGGGGAGGAGGGAGGGAAGGGAGGGGGAGGATGGAGGGAAGGAGGGGGAGGATGGAGGGAAGGGAGGGGAGGAGGATGGAAGGGAGGGGGGGGAGGAGGGGGAAGGGAGGGGGGAGGATGGAGGGAAGGGAGGGGGAGGATGGAGGGAAGGGAGGGGGGGAGGAGGGAAGGGAGGGGGAGGATGGAGGGAAGGGAGGGGGAGGATGGAGGGAGGGAGGGGAGGTGGAGGGAAGGGAGGGGGAGGATGGAGGGAAGGGAGGGGGGGAGGGAGGGAGGGAGGGAGGGGGAGGAGGGAGGGAAGGGAGGGGGAGGATGGAGGGAAGGGAGGGGGAGGAGGAGGGAAGGGAGGGGGAGGAGGGAGAGGGAGGAGGGGGAAGGGAGGGGAGGATGGAGGGAGGGAGGGGGAGGAGGGGAGGGAAGGAGGGGGAGGATGGGGGGGAAGGGAGGGGGAGGATGGAGGGAAGGGAGGGGGAGGGGGAGGGAAGGGAGGGGATGGATGGAGGGAAGGGAGGGGGAGGATGGAGGGGAGGGGAGGGGGAGGATGGAGGGAAGGGAGGGGGAGGATGGAGGGAAGGGAGGGGGAGGAGGAGGGAAGGGAGGGGGAGGAGGAGGGAAGGGAGGGGGGAGGATGGAGGGAAGGGAGGGGGAGGATGGAGGGAAGGGAGGGGGAGGATGGAGGGAAGGAGGGGGAGGATGGAGGGAAGGAGGGGGAGGATGGAGGGAAGGGAGGGGAGGATGGAGGAAGGGAGGGGGAGGATGGAGGGAAGGGAGGGGGAGGATGGAGGGAAGGGAGGGGAGGATGGAGGGGAGGATGGAGGGAGGGGAGGATGGAGGGAAGGGAGGGGGAGGATGGAGGGAAGGGAGGGGAGGATGGAGGGAAGGGAGGGGAGGATGGAGGGAAGGGAGGGGAGGATGGAGGGAAGGGAGGGGAGGATGGAGGGAAGCCCCTCCTATCCTAACAACAGGTAGTGCATGATAATTCATTAATCAATAACCAGTCGCGCCACGGATCAATTATAGCATAGCCAAAAACATATTAATATCCAGAACAGTAGGTAGCTCATTGACACTTTTGGTGCTATATCAGGCGCAGCTGTTGTAGTCATTTGTCAAGTGCTTGAATAATATTCATGAATATAATTATCTTTGTGTTAGAGCCCCCCCCAATCATAAATGTCTTCCGCCGCCACTGCTTGTATCGAAGCAAAAAAAAAAGCTTATCGACTCTGACGAGAAGCCTCGTCCCCAGACCCCCTACGCACCGCTACGAAACTGACGCGTCATCGTAACTGCCTATGAATTGAACTGACATTAAAGCCAACTAACTTGGACGATGCACGGGTCTATCAGAAACAAATACCGGTTACCCAGATACCTCTGTAATGCAGCAGCAAGAACACATCAACTAAATTGTCTTCCACAATACCGTGTAGTTGAAAGTGCCAACTTTACCTTGGGTTTGCGCCAGTGACGAGTAGGATACGGCTAGTACAACGACTGCCGAGATGAGGAATCGCGTCAAACTGGTACCAACCATCGTGTTGTTTTGCCACCGTACTGTAGCAACGCGGAGACGAACTATATAAGTCTACCACAATTATTTTGTTTTAATTAAGGCGGCTAAATTTGCAATGCGTCATTGGCACGTGCGGCGCGAGGTTATCGGTAGTCCGCAGTTATTGACATCAAAATAATTATGTTTGTAACGGGAGATACTCGTCCGAGGTTAACAGTTTTCGAGATGATTTGAGCAAGCAGGCGAGTGGCTTAGTTACCATTGCCGTGTGTTGTGCTGAATAAATCGTGCTTGCAAGTTTGCACATCAAATTGCGCTTGGAATGTATAGCAACATTGCTTACCTCGTTCTCAGGCACCGTTTTTTTTTCTGCAGGAACGAGACCAATCAATGCCTCCAATTCATTAGCAGCTCATGCGGATATTTTTCAAACCGTGTGTGCCATGTACAGTCTCGTTCCCAGACTGATTGTATAGCCATTGTGATTTTGATCCACTTCTTCCCATTAGTTATAGACAAAATCCTTTACTTCCACATGTTCCGTTCCCATAACTAATGGGAAGAAGTGGATCAAAGTCACAACAATTGAAAGGAAAACGAATTTTGTGACCCTCACCACCGTGTATGAAGGAGCGAGTGGGAGATCAAATGGGGCTCTAAATGGAATGAGTCTCAGGAACTGTACCTTCCAGCCAAGCAAATTGCATTCTTTGGACCATTATTCAAAATGGTCTATTTTGCCACTTGCACATATTTTATTTTCAAAGAATCAGGTAGACATGCATGCATGTATGTTGATTATTTATTCCCATCTCAGTCTATATCTCAACATCTGCAGTTTGTGATGGGGGTACAGGAGAGGAGGTGGGTATGAGGAGGGGTGTATTGGGTGTGGGAGGTGTGTGGGTGAGAAGAGGAGCTGGGAAGGAGAGGATGTTGGTGTGAGGAGGGTGTAATGGGTGTGGGAGGTGGGTGGGTGAGAAGAGGAGCTGGGAAGGAGAGGATGTTGGTGTGAGAGGAAAGGATGGGTGGGTGTGAGAGGAGAGGATGGGTGGGTGTGAGAGGAGAGGGTATGTGGGTGTGAGAGAGGGTATGTGGGTGGGAGAAGAGGTGTGTTTTTCTTCTTGCAATTGAGTGTGTTATTCCAAATTCATTATTTGTTGTCATAGAGAAGGTTTCTCACAGCCAACAACCTTTCTGAACTGGCCATTGTAATGTGTTTATGTGCTTTGTAATTGGCTAACTTCTTTCTTGCCTAAATGGCTTCCAGTCAATATTGTGTGGGTCCAGCGTTCTTTCATGCATCAGTCCACCACCATCACCACCACCACCACCATCACCACCACCATCACCCACCACGATCACCACTACCACCACCACCACCACTACCACCCACACCACCACCACCGCCACCACCACTGCACCATCACCACCACCACCACCCACACCACTACCACCACCACTGCCACCACCACTGCACCATCACCATCACCACCACCACCACCCACACCACTACCACCACCATGACCGATCCATGCAGCCAGTAACCAAGAAGAGAAAGATTGATGGATCAGAGAGTGCTTACTGATGACAGTGGTACGCCAGCTGACCACTCCCTATTGAGCGCACCTTTTAGAGTGCACCTTTATTGTCTGTGATGCATATGTCCACCTACTCATACTCCTCCCCATTCCCATGCTACTTTTGTCAATTTTGTTCTCACTTTGCCTCCAATAGAAGCCACGCTAGTTGTGAATCCCTCTGCTCCAATCCCTTGCAACAAGGTATGGTAATGCAGAGGTCACCTTTAATAGGTGTGGGCATGTGTGTGTGTGTGTGTGTGTGTGTGTGTGTGTTTCACACATTTGTCCTTTCACAGAGGCTTGTGGAGGTGACCAACTTTCTGAAACAGGAGCAGATCTGAGATTGTCATTGCATTGACAAGTGCAATTTAGTGAGTACTAATACACACAGTAGCAGACAATATATGTGGTTAATTTGTGGCCCATATGTAGATACAACTGAATAACATGAATGGAAGTCTTGAATGGAGGTCATGCATATAGTGGGATTGCAAGCATGTGTGTGAGTGTGGGGGTTAACTGGCATTAGGCCCATACAATGAGATGTTGTGCTTGATAACCATTCTATAATTGATTTATGTCTTACATTTGATGTAGTAAATCAGCATTCCTGCTCCTATTCAGATCAAGCTGAGGTGGAGCTATTTATACCCAAGATGGAAAGGTGGAAAAGAAGTTTGGTGTCGGTGTTCAGGTAAGAGTTGAAAGGGTTAAGCCTGGAATGCCTTGCATCAACACCCAATTACCATTACTACATGCTTTACATGTGCGTGTGTCTGTAGGTGTGTGCCAGTAACCACGTGGTTACACACATGCTGGTGTGTTTTTCTAGGAGGACATTCTTGCTGAAGTGTCGAAAGCCGAGTCAGATGCTGGCACTTATCTGGAACAAGTGTCACGGTTTGTGCATGCTTTGTGCTAAAGTTGCATTTTCTTTGCTGTGGGGTAAATCCATTTACAATTGAGCCACTATTGTAGCATCATTGTTGAGTACTGAAGTACCACTTCTTATACGTATTTATTTTCCCTATACAAATACACAACATTGCTGTACACTGTATACCCTCTGTTGTTTGGTTTTGAAAAACAAGTTGTTCAATATTACTAATTGTTTTGCATGTTTGTCAGTTTGGTTAGGCATAGTTTTATCCATGCCAAAGTTATGTTGCAAAATGCCATGGAGGCCTAACCATAAGCAATAAACATTCATTTTGTACTACCGTAGTGGTTGAGGTTTGAAAGATTTTTATAGTTAAACAAGTAAATAAAAACATACTCTAACGAGAAAGTTGGTGGGCATATAGGATTGACAATGTTGGTGTAAAAAGCACGGAAACAAGTGTGACAGAAATGTTACTGGAAAATTGAAATAGGCCTATATTTAGCCCATTTTCTCAGGCGTGCGCTGCCTAAATGTGACTGGGCTAAATATAGGCCTATTTCAATTTTCCAGTAACATTTCTGTCACACTTGTTTCCGTGCTTTTTACACCAACATTGTCAATCCTATATGCCCACCAACTTTCTCGTTAGAGAATGTTTTTATTTACTTGTTTCATAAGTTTTTTTTCTCCGTGTCATATAAACGCTTTGTTTTTACAATACGACTTTAATAATGAAAAGTAATAAATTAACGAACACATAATTAATTAAAAATGGTACGTATAATTGTTTTTAATTATTTTGCCGCCTCCTCGGCCTCTTCCTCTTCTCCCCCCCCCCCCCCCCCCCCCGCCTTGGGTATGGCCATGCGGGTGGCGGGGTCAGGAAAAAAGGCAGGGGCAGCATTTGGGGGAGCAGTGGCGGGGGCAGAACTGGTACTGGCGGTGGGAGGGGCGCTGCTGGTGGTGGTGGGACTAGCTCTGGGGGGGGCAGCGCTGCTGCTGGCCATGGTGGTGGGGCTAGCGCTGGTGGGGGCAGCGGTGGGGCTAGCGCTGGTGGGGGCAGCGGTGGGGCTAGCGCTGGCGGGGGCAGCGCTGCTGCTGATGGTGGGGCTAGCGTTGGCGGGGGCAGCGCTGCTGCTGGTGGTGGGGCTAGCACTGGCGGGGGCAGCGCTGCTGCTGGTGGTGGGGCTAGCGTTGGTGGGGGCAGCGCTGCTGCTGGTGGTGAGGCTAGCGCTGGCGGGGGCAGAAGTTGTGATGAAGGAGGATGTATGTGCTTCCTCGACTCCTCTCCTTCAGAGTCATCAAAAAATTCTTTCCCGACTTCTTCAGCCATCTACGTGACAGAGTATTGAAACAACTTGTAAAAATTTAGTATCTACCTTTGAATTTTTTTCAAGAGAGAAATGTGCTGTTCTACGGGTCGTTGGTTTATACCGGTATACATGCACAGCCACGTTTTCTAGCTGTGCTATAATTCTATTAGTCTAATCTTATCCGACCATTCACTGATTGGTCGCTTTTTCATGCATGCCATCACATACTGAGGGGGAGGGGTGGAGTGTGTGTGTGTGTAGGTGTGCTAAAATTCTATTGGTAGAATTTCATCCAATCACATGACCTGAGGTGCATGCAGGTGCAGTGGTGTTGAAATTAGCACATCTGATATATTGTGCTGTTAACTATCTAGCTTCTGCCACTAGGCCTATCACCTATGGAAATTTATTTTTGTAAATGACAGCAGTTACTCAGGGAGTAACTATATGGGAGAAGATAGGGTTGCAGTACTTTTATTTTACCACACATTATGCCTTATACATGTATCAAAACATTTCACCAATCGCGCATTACATGAATTATTTCATTTCATGCAACTCAATTTGGGTAACACTTCTGTACACACGTGTAGTGGACCTTTAAAACAACAAAGATTGACCCTTTACATGTACATGGGGGAACTTTTACTTGTGGGAAGCCTTACTGTACATCTGATAACAATTAAACACAGCTGCAGCAAGGGGTGGATGCGCATGACTGACTTGTACTATACACACGTGTGTAGTCCTTTCTTTCAACATCAGATAACTAATGTACAATGTAACAGACACAGATGCATGCACAAATAACCTTTTGTACAAACATTGACCTTTACCAAGGGAACTGGGAAGCCTTACTGTACATATGATAATATGCATGCAAGCTTACAAGAAATGTGTTAATGTGTGCATGACAGGAAGCCATGAGCAACTTACATTAGCACGTAAGAAAGCAGCCCTTAGACTTTAAATGCTACATACACAGCCAAATTGTTACAAACTGTACCAGATATGGTGAACGCAACATTCTGGTATAAGGATGTTGACCATATTTGGTACATAGTACGATAGCAAGCCACAATCTGGCCCAGACTGTTTTGACAGCCACTATCAGAATGGCGCTACATTTTGGTACATATACGCGACAATATGTACCAGACTGTCGGACATAAGCACCTCAGATTGTATACATGTATGGAACCAGCCCTGAGAAATTTTATATTAGCGCTTTATCGGATCAATGTGAGCGAAATATGAACACATCCAATGCACGAGTATCGCGTGGCATCTCCGTAACTTGGACAGTTCTGCTGGGACTCGAGATCGGCGGGCGGATAAAAAAATGCATCGTCCTCAGCTATCGCTGACTGCAACTACGGAGGCAATTGAGTAGTTTGTATTGACAAAGCTATCCTCACCTGAATACACAGTGGAGAGATGGGCGCTACCTCGTAGCCGAGTTGGGTAAGTAGATATTCTTATTGGAGCGCACCGGTAGCATGTGAAATAGGTCAATGCGTTGGCAAACACTACTTATGTGTGTGTATCTGTTCCCCTCTCTCCTTCTGTTTGTTCCCCTCCCTCATTCTTTCTGTTCCCTACCTCATTCTGTAACTAGAATTCTATTTGTAGCGGATGCGGTAGGCGATGCTAGGTGATGTACTGGTCGGAATACTAGCTTACTGAGGAGACCATGCATGGAATATGGAAACTAAAGCGTTGAAGGCGAGTCTATTGAGCTATTTTCTATTTTCCTTAGAACAAAACAACTTAAAGGACTGTTGTGTGTGTGTGTGTGTGTTGTGTGTGTGTGTGTGTGTGTATGTGTTATGTTTTGCTTAATGCATGCTGTGTAACTTTTTTTTTAAAGCTGCAGGATATGGCATTGTAGCAGATTGCTCAAATCAATGCCCTGCTTACAGAAGCCGATAGGGTCAAGCTGAGGAAATCCTTTGGATTGCGGGAGGATTACAACCCTCTGCTATACATACCTGCTGACCTCTACCTGTGAGTACTAAACAACAGTTTTAAAGCTTTTCACATCCTTCTCATAGGAGCGAGCGTACCTGTTGAAATTTTGCACACCTTATTACTTGGTTCTTGTAAGCACATCCTGAAAGATGTAATGCCAAAGATGTCACCACACCAGAAGAGGGAAATCCAGGCCCAGGTGAGGGCTTTCAACAGGTCTGGTTTTAGTACCAAGCTACATGGCAGTGTCTGTTACTACTGTCAGTCATTTGTGACTTCAAAGGATGGACACAGATGGCACTATTCATTTTAGGTCCGTACCTCAGTGATGGGCAAAAGGAAGTACTTCTTGCGTTTTCCAAGGTAAGCATTGCCATCAACATATAATGTGTAAGACTATTCTATGTTTCTTTAGGAGTTCAGAATCACATATTGCGACTTCTTCAAACCAGTGTTGTTGGATGAATGGAAAAGTGTGGCCAAGCTTTTGTGAGCGCTGTCAAACAACACATGCCTTCTTTGCTCAATAAGCAGAAGACACACCTCATACTCTATCTTGTTGAAAGCATGGTCAAATTTGGGCCATGTTCATCTTTCTCAACTGAAAGGTAAATAATTAGTTTCAGGTTTGTTCATAATTCTAGCATCATGTTGTCCTTCAAAAGGTTTGCGTCCTTCAACTCTAATGTAAGGATGTACAATGTATTCGGGAACCGACTGGCCCCTAGCCGTTATATAGCTAAACGGTTGCAACACTTACATCACATATGTCATGGTGGAAATGCTAGTAAAAGGTAGGCTATCTATCCTGCTTTTTATAATCTTTGAACATCTGGTGATCATGTTTAGGTGTGGAGGTGCTCTATATTTCACTCCATTACTACAACACATGGTACGCGGTATCTCCATGCGAGAGCTGCTTGGACACAAGGCCATGTTATCAACCTGGAGTAGCAAGAAAGGTTTGTGTGTTCTGTGTGTGTGTGTGTGTGTGTGTGTGTGTGTGTGTGTGTGTGTGTGTGTGTGTGTGTGTGTGTGTGTGTGGTGTGGGCATGTGTGTATGTGTTTGAATGTGTGTGGGCATGTGTTTAGTGTGTATGTTTGGGCATGTGTGTGGGTGTGCGTGCTTATTAATATATTAAGGATGAGTGTGTATATTTGCTCCTCAGTCAATGCGGACATCACGTACCATTTCAACACTACAACTTATATCTGCGGGAAAGCATGCCATCCACCCTTGGCTCACTTGCTACAATGTGGCATGCAGTATGATATTGTCCTGGGCATGTTTGCGCTTTCTGATAAAGTGCTGGAGCATCGGTCAGTTGTGTCCCAGAATACTGTTCTGGTCAGTTCTGGAGAGTATGTTGAACTTGTCATTTCACAGTGCAATGTAAGTCCCATTTTTACATAAATGCTATTATGTGGAGTATGTTCTTTCTTTAGATGAAGTATGGAATCTTGCTGGCCACGTTTAAACTTAACGATGGCAGTGTGCATTGCCTGGTGCAAGGCTTTCATGAGCTCACGTTACCTGATGGACATGCAGCTTCTGGTGAATGAGTATGACTGCCACTCCTGGACCTATCTACCACTATCTTCTGTACTGCTGGCAACAATATACAACGACCTGTGTCTTTTGTTCATCGCCTATTCAAGGAGACTGGGGCATCAATCAGGAATGTTGAACGTGACATTGTTCAGGAGGACACACTTATATTTAAGCTTGACTGGAACAATACTATGTATTGTTATAATGTCTATTATACACTTTAATAATCGATTTCTAATAATGGCGATGATGCTGGGCACAAAAATAAGTACATGAATACAATTGTCAGTAACAGCTATCAACAAGTCCTTATATGGGAAACCGCATTTCTGGTACAGTATGTTATCAGTCTGTTCCAAATACGCCATCATATTGATTAGCGTATGGTGTATCAAGTCTCACCAGAGGACTGCTCCACATAGTATGGACCAGACTGTGTCAACATTTTGAGCCATATACGGTGACATGTACCTTCTGCTATGTATACAGGTTTGATCCAGGAAACGCAATTTGGCTGTGTGAAATTAGCACATCTGATATATTGTGCTGTTAACTATCTAGCTTCTGCCACTAGGCCTATCACCTATGGAAATTTATTTTTGTAAATGACAGCAGTTACTCAGGGAGTAACTATATGGGAGAAGATAGGGTTGCAGTACTTTTATTTTACCACACATTATGCCTTATACATGTATCAAAACATTTCACCAATCGCGCATTACATGAATTATTTCATTTCATGCAACTCAATTTTGGGTAACACTTCTGTACACACGTGTAGTGGACCTTTAAAACAACAAAGATTGACCCTTTACATGTACATGGGGGAACTTTTACTTGTGGGAAGCCTTACTGTACATCTGATAACAATTAAACACAGCTGCAGCAAGGGGTGGATGCGCATGACTGACTTGTACTATACACACGTGTGTAGTCCTTTCTTTCAACATCAGATAACTAATGTACAATGTAACAGACACAGATGCATGCACAAATAACCTTTTGTACAAACATTGACCTTTACCAAGGGAACTGGGAAGCCTTACTGTACATATGATAATATGCATGCAAGCGTACAAGAAATGTGTTAATGTGTGCATGACAGGAAGCCATGAGCAACTTACATTAGCACGTAAGAAAGCAGCCCTTAGACTTTAAATGCTACATACAGCATGCTATTTATAACATACCTTTGGGTGGTAGTGGTTGTTCTACGACCCTTCCAATACCGACTCCTTCTAGCTGCCTTAATGGTAGCTGAATTGCCCCTGTATATCCGCCTTTTAGCAGCACGGTTCTCCTCGACGCCCTCTTGATATCGCTGCCTTTTAGCAGCACGGTTCTCCTCGACGCCCTCTTGATATCGCTGCCTTTTAGCAGCACGGTTCTCCTCGACGCCCTCTTGATATCGCTGCCTTTTAGCAGCACGGTTCTCCTCGACGCCCTCTTGATATCGCTGCCTTTTAGCAGCACGGTTCTCCTCGACGCCCTCTTGATATCGCTGCCTTTTAGCAGCACGGTTTTCCTCGACGCCCTCTTGATATCGCTGCCTTTTAGCAGCACGCTTAGATACAGCATTTGCGTTGTAGGTGTCGCGTACAGAGGCCTTCTTCTTTTCAGGGTCGGCCTTGTAGGTGTCGCGTACAGAGGCCTTCTTCTTTTCTGGGTCGGCCTTGTAGGTGTCGCGTACAGAGGCCTTCTTCTTTTCTGGGTCGGCCTTGTAGGTGTCGCGTACAGAGGCCTTCTTCTTTTCAGGGTCGGCCTTGTAGCGCGCTCGGGCTTTAGCCTTGTTCTCTTGTGATAAAATATCTTCTCGTTTTTGGAGGTATTCCGCTCGTTGCTTAGATCTCTTCTTTTGATTACGCGAAGGCATTTTTAGAAAAACAACTTCACTAGCCAAAGTAAGTAACGACTAAACTGCGATAGGAACACCAAATAAATTTAGTGCCTGTTGGAGTATTTATACTCCCTAAAATTATACATTTTATTAAGAACTTGCTAGAACTTGCTAGATGGCCATAGAACTTGCAACCAAATAAGGTATTTCTCGCTGTAGTTTCTTTCTAGATGTGATATGTGTCCAAATGACATGCTAGGATAACGTGCCGGTAAATTCTGAAGAGATTGGTACTATTGTCGTTCTTTAAAACCGTTCGTAGCTCGAGTTATACCTTCCTAAGGAAGAAGAAGAAGACGACGACGACGAACAATTTTTTTGGGAATGGGCACGAGAAGCAGGTTCTTTGTTTGTCTGGAAGCGCATAGTTTAATGACATGAAACTAGCATGAAAACGTAGATCTTGGTGTTGTCGTTCGATTGCTGCAACGAGATAAGTGATCCGTTTCTCCGTTGTCCCTCCCGACGCGATTTAAAATTTTTAATGACATTCATCATTCCTCAATCAATCCTATATTGAACCTGCTGACGCAGGTTCAGATTTGTGATTCGGAAAAGGGGACTTAGCTAATGTGTTTCAAGATTTGAAATGTCCTGGCACAGTTACTCTTACGCACTTACATGAACAGACCCGAGCCAGCACCGATAGGAAGGCAACTGGAGCGATTTTTATTTGCCTATATCAATAGCACAACATTGCTATGGCTAGGCTACGTTTGTTGCACATTCTTATCACATTTGGACTTCTAGGATATTCTTATCATACTCTAGGATATTAATTTCAACACGAAAGGAGTCTTGGAGTCAACAAGGAAGGCATTTAATAGAATGTTCATCACTAATGCCACGTGACGTATGATCGTGCGCAGTTGTGTGTCCCTCCTACCTTTAAGTACGCACACGCAGTCAATTGTGTTTCCCTCCTACCATTAACTACGCACACACAGTCAGTGTGCATAATTCCTACAATGTGAGTGTGTATTCTCACCCTCCAATTTTGTGTCCATATACGTGAGAATGTGCATCGTACGTTTCTGTACATAGCACCAGGACTCGTCGTCATCCTGTTTTGCAGCTTTCGCTTTTTCATGGCTAAGCGCAAATGGTATGATTTAAATTTCTAATTGAGCAGGTTGAATTTTAAGAAACTAGGAATGTACCACGCCAGTAGGATATACGTGTAGATGACAAGCAAATAGCAGGGGTGGAGGAAGTGGGTTGATATTGAACGAAATGAGCGATGGTGCATGGTAGTAAAAGAAACGGAAAGGGTTACATGGAGGGGCTGCGCATTACGATTTAGAAAGTATAACCTTGCTGATTGGGTCATTCTGCAAACTGAGAAACATCTGTGTGGGACACAACAATCCATATTCTTGCTCACAGGGGAAAGAGATCGTGGACGATACAGGATCCAGGTTTTAACAAAGGTTGGATCGATCGTTTCATGCGTGATGGGGGTTTCACCATACGTGCGCATGAAAACAATTGTTGGACAACATTTGCCTCAGCAGTTCAGAGTTCGACGTTGTACGGTATTATGCAGAACAACTGCGTAAGTGCATTAGCCAGTGGTGTCATTGTTGTAATGAGGAAAAGATTCCCTCATGGGATTTTAAAACATATCCAAGATGCCATCAATATGTTCTCCCCTACTTTAGCTACTTTCTCCAATTCTAATGCGAAGCCTTTGGACCTCCTCCGTGCAATATTTCCTGTTTCTCAAGTTCCTTATCCTCCATATTTCTACCATATTTCAACCATATTTCAACCATATTTCAACCATATTTCATTTCTTTTGGCAATATGCAGACAAGACCGTGCAGGTTCAGCACATGCTATTATTGTCTCAGTATTGTCTCATAAATAAAGTTGACACTCTAACTTCAAGACAATTTGTGCTCAGGCATCTGATCTCCACTTTGCAAAGAAAGAGATGCTTCTTAAATACGTTGCCAGAGCGAGCGATGCTCACATGAGCTCCGTTTCATTCCACTAGCTAGCCTATCTGTAACAGCTTCATAAAACACACAACACTCCACTTCCTGGCTAAGTTTGTTGTACATTGGAGAAAAAGAACATGCATCACGTTCAGTCAATGCACATATATTGCTTTGATCACTGCGTGTACGCTTGACTTGTCTAGGCTTGCATTGTACTATGGTACATGGCAAACAATAGCATGGGCCCTGTCTTTTTTAGGCCCTGGATCATTGCATGTAGGCACTCTTGTAGTATCATCAATTTGCTACCTCAAATCTAGCAGTGATAGCATCCATTTCTTGCTGAGAGCAAAAGGATCATTGTAGGTGAAATCTGAATCTTGCAGTATAAAACTGGACCGTATAGCAACAATGTATTATTTAAATGTTGCCCCGCCCTCCTCTAAACTGGGAGCTAGGAAGTGGATGGTTGTCCTTCGACGCTGATGGCATGTGGACCAAATATAGCTACCCACAAAGCAAGTCCAAAATGGCCACACAACACCCATATCTGACTGAAGAGTACGTAGCACCATGAATGGGAGGTTGATGGCTGCTGGAGGAGGTGCTCTGCTCTGTGAATGAACGTATATATTCTAGCTGACTGTAATGGTGCGGGGTAGGACTGAATGGTGAGGGAGTGTGGGAGAGGACATGTCTGGTCTGGTGGAGTGTGGAGGAGACAGAGGGGGGAATGGGGGAGTATGGAGGAGGGGGCACCTGCATCAACCTTAGCACCTAACGATAGAGTCCTCAGGCTTGTCCTTATCCTTCCTCTGTACCCACTGTGCACAATGGTTTAAAACCACAGTTGATGATGACATTATAAGTTACCTGACAAATATAAATTAATAGCAATAATAATTACACAACTTGAAAAACAATCAAGTTTGTCATGAGGCCACATCTCACATACGTTTACATTTACACTCAATTAAAATCATACCTGTGTAGCCCTAGTTTGCCGTTACACAGTTACACATATCTATAACAGACTATTGTATATTATGTAACCAAAATCAAGCCAAATCTATCAGATTACTGCATGCGTTATTAATGCGGAGTTTCTTTGTCTTATCTAGCTTTTGGGCTCGACTTGGTTTCCTCCACTTACTCTTCAATACACTCGTTCCGTTACGCCAGTGCTTTTTCAGCTTATTAACTTCATCCTTTTCACAAAGAAGGTTGATCTATGATATAATTGCATATGACTATACTGTAGAATTATTTGAATGAGAACAAAAGCTAATGAGTCACATATTCAAATGCATGTCAGAAAGCAAATAAAATTTAGGAAAACAGAAATGAAAAAAATACTTATCTTTTCCTCTTTGAGTTTGTGCACATTTTTTCATGTGTCAATTTCTTCTTTTATTAATAATTTGAGTTGCTACAATGAGTTACTTAACTGTTTATGAAATAAAACTAATACATGATTCCTGTACCCAATGTCATGGTCTAAACCACTGTGCTGGTGGTCCATGAAGTAGTTGCTCAGAATTAAGGTTTGTTTGGTGCTTCCACCTTTCCTTTGTCGACTGCTCCTTTCTTTCTTTGGTACTTGGCGTGAACCAACACACTTCTGTCGAGGTACCCCCACATCAAGGTCACCAGACATCAAGGTCACCACCAGACAGTGCAGTTAGGATAACTGTGCTGTTGAGTTCTAGCTGTCATACGCAAAAAGGCCTGGCTATAAAAACTAAGCTAGCGCAGTTTTTGACAGCAGAGTGTTGTGTTCATGCACAAGCCACATCATGATCAGTGTACTGCCATGCACGTACATACCAAGGTTATAGACTAGTGATCACTAAATTGCACGGCTCTATGATTTTACATTGTACGTTGAAACCGTGATGAGTATGAATAATTCATTGAAAATTTGGTAAGTGGGGTTCACAACAGTGCCCCAAGCAGACTTTGTCAAATATATATCAGTACTTCTGCACTTATATTCCATCCGGTCGACTTGAACTTTTAGTTTATGTGATTAAAACATTTTTTTGAACAAATTGCATGCTCCATGTACAAAAGTATAGAAATGAACACAAAACTGAGTATGGCAGATGAACACATTTCAGCGGTGACCAAAGCGTATAAAAGATGTGTTATTATTACCACTATCATAATCATTCGGTAGGCTTAAGATTTCCTTTCCATACAAGAACAGTTAGCGTTTGTAGACATTTTCCCATAGACTTCCTGTTCAATTAATTTATAGTGTGTGATGTGGGTATTCAATTATTCAAGTCCGGAATCGCTGCCCTTGCGGAATGCGAATGCCGCACATATGCAACAGCACACACACATGAGGATGCAGAGGAAGATGATAGCAATGACACCAATGATGATGAGGATGAGAATGACATACGCCTTCACTGGAGATGAGAACAGAGAGAAACAGGGAAGTAAAACATATCAGGACACAGAAATTCACAAAATGAATACATACAGAATGGAACTGAGTGCACAAATATTTACATGCCTGTAGTCTATATGTCTTCATTGCAGAAGAATGCTTTTTTTTAATACATGCACACACATACGTTTGCATGTAAGCACACACACAAGCCCACATCACAAAGGCAGACACACAAACATGCAAACACAAGTACACCCACACATCCAATCCTTATAGGCAGAAGACAACCTGCCCAGCAGACTTAAACACACAGGTTCCAACATTGTAGTCAAGCGCTGGACAGCCTCCATTCAGTGTGACCACAGTTAGACCACTGGCCACAGTGTAGGCCTTGCATGCTGGTAGAGCAGAACCATTGGAGCTCACCCCTGGATTACCACAGAAGTAGCAACCAAGCTGTGTAGAGGAGAGGGGAGGAGGATTTACTTGCACTAGAAGCCACACTGTGTAAGGTAAACTACCATATTAGAACGGGGGGCGGGGGTCAATAACCGCAGCCTATAACCACTTGCGAACTAGTAAACCTTAAAACTCAGAAGCATGAGGCCAAGCGTGGAAGAATTATATATTATAGTTGAGATAGGTTAAGCACACACTCTACTTCGCACAACATCTATGACGCATATTAACACAAGGATTCTTACTTCGAACCAGCGCTCGCGCATTTAATGGCAGTCTCATGGCGGGAAATTGTATCGTCTTTGCGTTCGTATTGTACGAAATCGCGCTTATAAAAGTGGCTACTAGTTGTTCCAGACTAACAAGCTAAGCCTGGGAAGCGATAATATGAATTCTACAAATTACTGCACTCTTTCTATCAGTGAACAAAACCGATGGCTTAACGATGAATATTTACACACTGCTCACGGTTAGTCTGGCGTAGCCACACCCTCGCGTAGACACGTAGGGTCTGGGGAAATGCCTATACCCGACTGGTTCTAATGAGCAATTATTGCGTTCTACGTCACGCTGCGTCACGTAATAAGAAATGCATCGAAATTGGCTTGTAGATTAGCAAACAACACCCTTGCTAATATACAAGCCAATCTTAGCCCATTTCGCTGCATTCCTCATTACGTGACGCAGCGTGACGTAGAACGCAATAATTGCTCATTAGAACCAGTCGGGTATAGGCATTTCCCCAGACCCTACGTGTCTACGCGAGGGTGTGGCTACGCCAGACTAGCTCACGGTAGCTGTATCCTGGAAGAACTTTTGTAGAGTTTGCGGGTGCAAACTTTTCGTAGATCACAAACAAGCAAAGGTCAAATAATCATAATCTATGCACACACCAATGTACCTCCTACACGGAGATTTTGCAAGCCTTTCATATGCACACAAAAGCTAGATAGCCCTGAGATCCACCCCCCAGGATTTATGCTGCTCAAAAGTAGACACCTTACAAGTGCTCAGTGGAGCCATATGACTGGTTTAGCCATTCCATGGCCCATAGTTTTTCATGGCTTGTTTTTCAGCTTGTATATTTTATGTAGGGACTGCATGCAATGGTCATAAGCCATTTTATGCACCTCGGACAGGAAAGAAGGAAATTCTGCAATGGGGAGTACTCCAGTGGAATTGTAAAATCAGTAATGCATCAAAGAATAATACTAGCTATACCACATGCACAGCTGCTATGTGCCATTGAGGAGCTGCAGTGTCCTATTTGCTTTGGTGTATTGTGTCAACCGATACAGCTCCCATGCAATAGGTTCTCATTGTGTGCCACCTGTCTGATAGAGTAAGTCACTTGGCTGGTACCATGCATGGTCCATGTTGTTACATGTCTTCACGTCCAGAATGTGCACTCATTAAAGCCTGCCTGTAGAATGGTGCAACTGTTGCGGCATGATGTATTGGTGCTATCTGCATCATGTAAAAGAAGCATCAATGCGGCCATTGAGCATGATAGACATTGTTGCAGTCAAGTGAGGAAGCAAGAGATGCACTAGTCAGTAAGGTGGTGCACTGGATGTTTTATGCAACTGAACAGAACTCCAGAGAATATTAATTTTATTCAAGGGACCTACACTCTGAAATTGTGTCTTACTGGTGACCTTGAGTTTCTTAGTAAGATGTATGGACTCTCTGATGCAAGTGGTATGTGAATACATAAACCCACTTGAGAACAGTACCTGCCCACTTTGCTCTTTTCAAATTACCTCCAGCTTCCATGAAACTTCTGTGATCAAGTACAATGGAATCCAAAGGAATGGGGGACACAAGATATCAATAACTGGCCCAGTGTGACAGGCATGGTTGTTTCTGTACAGGTTTTGGAATATGGACTTCAACAGCGAGGCCAACTGCAGCCTTCACAGCAGTTCAGCCTACTAGAAAACAGTGTACCTTATTCGATGTGGGAATGAAAACAGTGCCTAAGAAGATGTCTAGCAGAGTTGATCACAGCATCAGACTCGATCCTGCAGTCGTCCAGCAGCAGGAACATCGGAGACAGGCACATCAGGACAGAGAGCAACGGGCCGGTGAGTCAACTAACACTCCAGACATGGTAGGACACAACAGACCAGTAATGCGCTTGCAAAGACCGGTATCAAAGTGAGCTGTGCTTCTTCGAACAGTCCTTGCCGAGATGACATGCTCAATGGAGCCAGTTGACGGGAAAGACGTTCAGCGGGGAAAGAGGGGCCCTTACGCTAGTGGCTTGGGTAGATGGCCTCAGCAGCTTAAGAGTCTTGCCATTGAGCGGCACTCATGCAGATACCCTGGCTGGCTCAACATCCCAAGGAAGACCATCAACGGCCAACCTGCCAGGGGAGTGTTGGGGCCCTGGAGTGCTGTCAATGATACCACTGAGCACTTGAAGGTGAGAGAGCATTCTGATCTTTATCGGTAATTGCAGTGCCTTGTTAAAACACTGTTATCCCACTCTTCATTGTAGCTGAACTTTGATGCATTTGCAAAGCTCAGTGAGAAGACACTGGAGAACTGGTTGCAGGCACATAAGATAGCATACTTGGAGGAGGGTTCAGCACTCACTGGTCAGCGCAGAAAATCAGCCTGGAAGCACCCTTGGACCCTCCCGACATTGCTTGTGAAGGAGATTGAGGAGCTCATTTTTGAGCAGGTGGACAGCCCTACGGTGGCAGTCACCTCCGCAACCTTGCACTTCATCATCAAGGCCCACATTAACTCTTCTGCATGGAGGGGATTGTTGTTGGAGAATGGTGGCATCTACATGTGCAGCCGAACATGGATCAGGAGCCTCATTAGGCGGCTGAACATGAGGGTCAGGGTGGCAACCAACGAGGCTCAAAAGCTTCCGAAAGGCTGGGAGGTGATGGTCAGGCTGTGGCTCCTTCAGCTGGCTCATACCATCTACACCAACAACATCCCCCCCTGAGTTGGTTGTGAATGCAGACCAGACCGGTATCATGCTAGTGCCTGTGGGGAAGCGTAAATATGCACGCTTGGGAGCAAAGGCTATTTGATTGTTGGGCATCGATGACAAGTGCCAGGTATGTGTTTTGCACTTGTTTTCTCTTTGTGAGCTCGTTGGATTTTAGCTCAATGTCTTCACTCACAAGGCTCTTTTATCATTTAACTTGATGCATCCTCTCAGATAACTGTGGTTGCAGCAGCAGCAGCAGCAGATGGCACCTCCCTACCATATCAGGTTGTGCTCATGGGGAAGACAACAAAGTGCTTGCCATCAAAGGAAGATTGCAAGCCGTTGCTCGATTTGGGATGGAGCATTACCTGGTCAGATAACCACTGGTCCAATCTTGAGACATCCACGCTTCTCTTTGACACTGTCCATCTCCCCTATCTGCTTGAGGCGACGAAGAAACTCAACTTGCCTGATGATACCCAGGTATGCTGATGCACCGTCCACCATTGATGACACATTCCTAGATACCATGTTGCTCATGCTGATACTGCACCATATAGCCATTTGCTCCAATTTTGTTATTGCAGCTGTGTATCTGCTCGATGTCTGGAGTGTCCATATCAGCGAGGCTTTCTTGCCCACCTAAAGAACAAGGCTCCATGGCTGATTGTGAAGTTCATTCTGGCCAATTGTACCAGGTAAATGTGTGTGAATTTGATAGCTGTTAGTTGTCTGATACATGTATATACATGCTGTACCTGGTATGCTTGTGTGATGTATACTGTAAGCTTGATTGATGAACCTGAATTTCCAACACATGCAGTGTCCTTCAACCCATGGATGTAGGAATTCAAAAGCCATTTAAGGATGCACTCCGTGCTGTCTTTGCAGCTTATATTATGGCACTGCACATGAACATGATCAAGGATGGGGTGCCACCTGATGAGCAGTCTGTTGATTTGAGAATATCAGTTTTGAAGCCCCTCCTCCTGATGTTTCTGGCACATGCCTTCAAGCTCATCAGTGAGGACAAGATTCTTGTAAAGAACGCGTGAGAGAAAGCAGGCATCTTACAGTGCTTCAATGCAGACTTCCAGCGTGAGGCAGTGAGGTTGGCCTTTGCAGGTCAGCTGTATACCACTGATGAACAGCAGCTTATATCAGACAATGTGACACCTTTGAGAACGAGGATGATGATGCTGCCGAGGAGCTGCAGCAACGACTACAACAGTTAAGCAGTTTACCTGGAGGTTCCCATGCAGAGACCCTCCTTCCTGATTGGGCCCAAGATGCTGGCAGGGCAGCCGCAATGCCGGGTAGAAAGGGACATGATCCTTCATGCTGTTGGGCAGGAAGCAGCAAAGGAGCCCATGCCCCTATGAGCTGCGCCAAGGGAAAGGGCAAGAAACAAACGGGGGCAAAGCAAAGGAAGGGTGCCAGTAAGCAGAGGGCTGCTGCTGAGCCCAAGAGGTCGCAGGGTCGTCCAACCAATGCTGAACGACAGCGGAGGGCAGCAGCAACAACTGGTTACCGGTATCGATTGATGAGGCGTCAGGTCAGGCTGCTGCTGGGTCTTCTGCCGGTACACGTCCCCTATGGGTGACCCGTGCACCAGCCAGGTTTAATGACGGGGCATCTGAATCAGAGCTCGAGTCTCCCATAGGCATTGAGTCCGATTCAGATTCAAATTGTTCAGATGCGAAGGTTGATGATGAACTCAACTCCAATGGGGATGGTTCTGAGGATGAGGAGGAGGATGCAGCCATGGCTGCCACCCTTACGGAGGCCGCAGCCGCCCCTCCGCCCAAGTCTAAATAATACTTAACTGGTAATTTCAAGTGGCAGTGCGCGCCCATGCAGTCCTGATATTTCCGCCAATTATAAATTGCCTTAAAAGTTTAATTATCGTCGCCTATTGCAAATCGCCAGTTAGTTAAAATCAATTGTTTTGGTACCGCCGAATAGAAGTTTCCGCCATTATGTCTTGGCAGTACGGTAACCCCTCCCCGTCAGAGGTGCGAGTGGATCTCATGCAGTACAAAACAGAAGGTGCTGCAAAACTTTTAAAACGATGATATGGTGCTCATCCCTCAGTAGTGACACTTGGTGGTGTTAAAACGTCCTCCAGACGATGCGTTTGATTTGTACAGTCCATTTTTAAAAACCCTTTCTAATATGGCAGCTTACCTTACAATGTGTTACACATGATCACTTAACACTCCCCTCTCTCAGATAACTTTTCCAGGGATCACCCCACAAGGGGGGGGGGGGGGGGGGGCAAACCCAATAAGGATACGCCTCCTGTCCATTGTAATGGATTTAATTACATGTCATCAGCGACGCACTGTCGTAGCTCGTGCAGGCCTAGACCTGTTGTACGTGTTAAATATCACCCCTGACACGTGGCCCTTTTTCTATTGTGCTTTTGAGCGTTCAATTCGTACATTGCAAATTTCAATTGCCGTCAGGAAAGTAGTAGATCTGCGGAGTCCGCCTAGAAGGGCGGGCCCTACCACCGCGTTTGGTCGGGTGACCAAACGCGGTGGTAGGGCCCGCCCTTCTAGAGTCCGCCGTCATCCGGATCCCATGGCTAAGCGTCAGCTGACTATTGCTGAAGTGTTTGCGGCGAGCAAAAGTGTATGTACCAATGAATCATTAATCATATAAGGAGTGGAAAGAGCTAATTCCTCTTTAAGATTTGTCTATCGCAGCACTATGGGAGAAGACAGATTTAATGCGTTAATGTTATTGTGTGTGCACAAACTTATCATTGACAGCTATAGTACACTCGGAGGATGCTTCTAATCGACCCTATTTGTGACTGAAGTGTGACTGTTATAGGTATCTTTAATCATTTGTGTCCGTGAATACACCAGTGGGTAGGGTTTTGAGGAGGGGATGGTGCTTACTGCGCTTTCCCAGACACCCTGGCAAGTTTGGAGGGGCACGCCCCCTTCCCATCCCTATATGCCCCCCCCCCCAACACAAAATCCTGTATCCGCCCCTGCACCATGCATGACCAAATGGTCTGGTATGCCCTTCACTACTTTACACCTACATCACACCAGTGAAGAATTTCTGCTTAACACACGTATCACATGTTGTGAAAGTATTGCAGAAGACCTCCTCAGGTGGGGCTGTGGTTGCTAGAGAGGGGGAGGGGGAGGGAGGAGATAGGTCATAAACAGCAAGTACCATCATCTACACCCACATCTTACTAGTCTCGTGCCCAGACCCAATGCACCGCAGCTGCGGGTGGATTACATCACCGCTACAAGCGAAGCGGTGATGTAATCCACCCGCAGCTGCGATCTGGGCACGAGACTAACACCTTACACTAATATCCCCCCTCACACACACACAAATAACACTGATAAAGAAAAAAAAAGTATTATAACCATTAAAAAAAATAAAAATGATTTGTATAGGAACAAAACATTTTAACTATCCACTTGTACAGCGTCCAACTCTCAGTAATTAAACCTATACAAGTACACATATGGAACAGTTTCCGCGAAAATTGCCCCACGGTTAAAATGTTATAAAAATGCATCACGTTTGAATCGCTATAACTTCCCAACGGATAACGCTATCGACTTCCTACTTTCAATACTTCATACTACACCATTTCACTATGAAGTGTTGAAAATAGGTAGTCGATAGCGTTATCCGTTGGGAAGTTATAGCTATTCAAACGCGATGCATTTTTATAACATTTTAACCGTGGGGCAATTTTCGCGGAAACTGTCCCATATAGATGTTAAACAAGACCATTTAGGCAGACCATTTAGGCAGACCATTTTAGTCAGCAAAGTACCCGGATAAAAAAACAAAACAAAGAGGGAGTGGGTGGGAGGCGGTCCCATGGCCCGAAAGCTTATCGATCCCCGCGCATAGCCATAGCCGTCGCGTGACTTAGAAACCGACATCCCATGCCACCGTAACTTACCACAACCATTTACATACCACAATTGTCTTCCGCTTTAAATGCCGTGCAGTTTTGTAAGCATGGTTGAAAGTACCAACTTTACCTTGGGTTTGCGCCAGTGACGAGTAGGATACGGCTAGTACAACGACTGCCGAGATGAGGAATCGCGCTGAACTGGCATGGTACCAATCATCGTAGTAACTCACAAGTTATTATTATTAGAAATATACAAACACAGAAATACAAATACAGCGATAAATGGTCCCAATAATCTAAATGTTTTATTTATGTACAATTAAAAACCAATTAATTAAAGTCCAAGATAATGATTGTTCTGGAGAGAATTGCCCTGAAGTTAGCCCTAACAAGAGTCAGACTCAGCCTTCCATATAGGGCTGCAGTGGCTGTGGACTTTGGACAATTTTGTCTTGTCACGCAAGCGTGAGAAAACGCCCTTATTATTATTATTGCCTAGCCACGCCCTAAATTTGCTATGCGTCATTGGCACGTGCGATAACTGGAATAAAATTCAAATGGAGGACGTGGATAGCTCCAGCGTAGGTTACCAGACATCCGCAGTTATCAGCATTAAAGAAATTTGGCAGGTGAGCGGGAAATGACTCGTTATGACTCGTTTAATGTGTTTGTTTGTAACAGTCTTCTTCTTCGGATACACCCCTTCCTTCGCCCGAGGTTAACAGTTTTCGAGACGATTTGAGCAAGCAGGCGAGTGGCGTAGTTAACATTGCCGTGTGTTGTGCTGTATAAACAGGTTATTCGTACATGCAAGTTCGCACATAAAAATTGCGCGCTTGGAAGATTCTAATTACAGCAACATTGCTTACCTCGTTCCCAGACACCGTTTCTTGTTACGATTCAGTACAGTGACTGGATTGGGAACGAGGCCAATCAATGCCATTATAACCCTCAATGCATCATCATGCAGATGAATCCATATATTGTTCAAGCCATATGTGTGTGTGTAGACAGACTTTTATTGCCAGTCTGGGATCGGAACTGCATATACATGTGCGTAAGTACATCTAATGAATTTATCAAAAGAGTACATGTAACTGATTAGAAGAAGTGAATAAAAATCGCTGCGATTGAATAGAAAACAACCATCACCACCGTGGAGCAAGTAGGAGAGTGAATGGGGCTCTAAATGGAATGAGTCTCATTAAGTGTACCTTCCAGCCAAGCAAATTGCATTCTTTGGACACTTATTCAAAAAGGCCTATTTTGCCACTTGCACGTATTTATTTTCAAAGAATGAGTTAGACATATACATGTGGGATCGTTTCCGCATGTTTTTTCAAGATTTCAATTGTTTTGATAACCTAGAAGTCCGAAATGTCCTCTACACATTGCATTTACGCACTGTGGATCGGAGGATCTGTCATGGAGTTGTAAGGCTCTGAATTTTTAATTAGCCATACAGTTCAATGCAAGCTTTACATTTCTATTACGCATACTGGAAATGGTATACTGATGCGTTAGGTCCCTTTTCGCGGAAACGGTCCCATATGCTGAGTATTTATTCCCATGTCTCTGCCAGTCTTGCAGCTACAAAGATTGAATCTGCAGTTTGTTATGGTGGGGTACAGGAGAGGAGGTGGGGTGGAGAGAAGGAGGTGGGATAGGTGTGAGGTTGGGAGAGGAGCAGAGGTGAGAGTGGGAGAGGTGTGGTGTTAGAGGTGTGGGTGTAAGGAAAGGAGGTGTGGGTGGAAGAGGAGAAACATCTGGGTTGTGTAAGAAAGGGTGGGGGTGTGGGTGTAAGGAGAGGAGGTGTGGGTGTAAGGAGAGGAGGCGGAGGTGGGTGTGGGTTGTAAGGAGAGGGTGTGGGGTGTAAGGAGAGGAGGTGTGGGTGGGGTGTGGGTGTAAGGAAGGAAGAAGGTGTGGGTGTAAGGAAGGGGGTGGGGTTGTAAGGAGTGGGTGTTGAGTGTAGGAGAGGAGGTGTGGGTGTTTGTTAAGGAGAGGAGGTGGGTGTAAGGAGAGGAGGTGGAGGTGGGGTGTAAGGGAGGAGTGGAGGTGTGTTGTAAGGAGAGGAGTGGAGGTGTGGGTGTAAGGAGAGGAGTGGAGGTGTGGGTGAAGGATGAGAGGAGTGGAGGTGTGGGTTTGTGGGTGTAAGGAAGTAAGGAGAGGAGGGAGGGTGTGGGTGTAAGGAGAGGAGTGGAGGGTGTGGGTGTAAGGAGAGGAGTGGAGGTGTGGGTGTAAGGAGAGGAGGAGAGGTGTGGGTGTAAGAGGAGGTGTAAAAGGTTCAGCAAAAGCATTTGAATGTAGCATATTCCCAAAAAATTGTTGTCATAGAGATGATTTCTCACAGCCAACAACCTTCTTGTGCAATGTGTTGTGTATTGCTTTGTAACTGGCATTCTTTCTTTCATGTGTCAGGCGGAGCACATTTTGCTGGAAGGAATTCCCCTCCAAAATAGCTCCATTTCAAGTCTACCCTTGATGTAAGTTTGTGTCTGTCACCTGTGCTCCTGTACCTGTGGTGCGTATGGTTGTGTGAGGACAAGGGAGGGAGGAAGGGGGGCATGTGAGGACAAGGGAGGGAGGGGGCATGTGAGGACAAGGGAGGGAGGGAGGGGGGCATGTGAGGACAAGGGAGGGAGGGGGGCCATGTGAGGGACAAGGGAGGGAGGGGGGCATGTGAGGACAAGGGAGGGCGGGGGCATGTGAGGACAGGGAGGGAGGGGAGAAGGGGGGAGGGGGGCATGTGAGGACAAGGGAGGGAGGGAGGGAGGGGGGCATGTGAGGACAAGGGAGGGGGGGGGCATGTGAGGACAAGGGAGGGAGGGGGGCATATTTTCTTCTGCATATGCTGTGCATGGCAGTCACATCCTTTGTCTGTAGGGCCATCTGTTCAGCCTCAACACCATGGCTGGCCTGAGGAGTGGCCTTGATCTTCCAGCTGTATTGTGCAATGGTGATGATCAGGTTGGTACCTACCCCCGTGGTCTCCGTTTGAGTTAATTATTAGTCATTAGTGATATGGGTTGATAAAGACATACATTCTAAAAAGACTTATTTGCCGTGCTGTTTACACTGTGTGGATGGGGAGGAGGAAGTGAAACATTAAAGTGGGAAGCAATAACAGCTTTTGTTTTATCCCTCAAGGTTTGTTTCGTGTTTCTTTATGATGGACTGTTATGTAATGCTTACTGTATAAACACATTAACTGCTAGACAGTCATGGTGTGGTAACCTAATTACTGCTGTTCATGCCGCTTATTATTTGCTACACTAATAGAACCTTGTGACCTCTCCATATTTGTGCACATGCGGTATGTTGTGTTGGTTTCCAAAGTGCAATACTAAATGACCTGTTTTGTTCTCTTTTTCCGATTAGTGTTTGTTGATTTCCTGAGGGAAAGAACTTGTGTTTGTGTTGTGTAAACTGCATCGTGAAGACAACATGGCATGATCCCCTGCCCCTCCCCCTGCCTTGTCCGAGAGGTTATTACCACTTGGATAGTTTATGGCTTCTCTGTGTCGATCAGTTCTAGCTGTGTTTGAAGAGTGAGGTGTGATGAGTGAGATGCCCTTTGGGATCGTTTCCCGCGAAAAGGGACCTAACGCATACATTATAAAATTTTCAGTACGTTCAATAGAAATGTGACGCTTGCTTTGGCTAATAAAAAATTCAGAGCCTAACAATGACAGATACTCCGATTCTCAGTGCGTAAGAGGCAATGAGTAGAGGACACTTCAGACTTCTACATGTAGGTTATGTATATATTTGAAATCTTGAAAAAAAACGCGCATTAGGTTCCTTTTCACGGAAAAGATCCCATTTAGTGGCATTTTTCATCCCTCCTCAAAGGTCATTTAAGTACACTATTTGCCTTTGTTGATACATGTACGTGTAGTAGAGAGAACGTGCACCTTACTTTGCTGTTGTGTATGGGAGTGTTACGTGTATCCTTGCGTACTTATTTGCCATTTTCACCACCACCACACCTCCACCATCACCACACTTCTACCATCACACCTCCACCACCACCACCACCACGACACCATGACCGATCCATGCAGCCAGTAACCAAGAAGAGAAAGATTGATGGATCAGAGAGTGCTACTGATGACAGTGGTACGCCAGCTGACCACTCCCTATTGAGCGCACCTTTTAGAGTGCACCTTTATTGTCTGTGATGCATATGTGTATGCCTCCACATACTCGTACTCCTCCCCATTCCCATGCTACTTTTGTCAATTTTGTTCTCACTTTGCCTCCAATAGAAGCCACGCTAGTTGTGAATCCCTCTGCTCCAATCCCTTGCAACAAGGTATGGTAATGCAGAGGTCACCTTTAATAGGTGTGGGCATGTGTGTGTGTGTGTGTATGTGTGTGTGTGTATGTGTGTGTGTGTGTGTTTCACACATTTGTCCTTTGCACAGAGGCTTGTGGAGGTGACCAACTTTCTGAAACCCGAGATTGTTGAATGCATTGACAAGTGCAATTTAGTGAGTACTCCCTCCCATCCATTGTCCACAGCACGCCTGCCACCCTCACCTCCCGCTCTCATGACACTGAATTGGTTTAGCGTCGTTGTGCACGCCTGCAAACAACCACAACCACATAGACCACATACAGCCACCAACACATACAGCTTCCACCTCAACACATTCCAACCACATCCATGAACTTTCCATCAACAACACACACGAACACACAGAGCGGGGGCCAACACATAATTAATTTAGCAGGGTGGGCCCACACACCTGCACGGAAAAAAACCTCTGTGGGAAAAACCCAGTGGGAAAAATCCACACAGTAGGAAAATAACCAAATAATAACCGCTCACAAACAACAAACACAACGTTCCGCCACCACCTTCCTCCAGTGAAGAGACTTCATGATCTGCTCTCTGGCTAAGGAACCTCTTTTCCTGCTTCTTGCCTGCATTATGTGAAACATACAACCCTCCCGGGGAAAGTTCTCAGTGTGCATAAATGCTTAGACTAAATTGTTACGCCCCTTCCACCCTACATATACCCTCCCACGTGGCCACTACGTGCTGTCTGACCAATCGCATTGGGAGGGAGCTTAGTTTCTGTCTAATTTAACTTCGTACAAACGACAGAAACGTATATCTCCCTCCCATCCATTGTCCACAGCATGCCTGCCACCCTCACCTCCTTCTCCCATGACACTGAATTGGTTTAGCGTCGTTGTGCACGCCTGCAAACAACCACAACCACATAGAGACACAAAGAACGGGCCCAGGTTAAATACCCAGACCTTTAGACACTTTCAAATGGCGCTTTAGAGAGTCTTTTACGTAACCATCCTTGGCTGATTCAGACTTCCAATGGCCATGCCTCTTGAAAAGTCTTTCTTCCACACCGGCATTGGCTGCCGCTGTAGCACCCTCTGCCCTCAAACTATGCATACCAAATAACGCTGGGTCAAAACCCAACTGCGACAATTTTTCTAACAAAAGCTCCCTCAATCTGGTGTAGCTGAGGCCACCATCCTTGCGCAGACACTCCCCACTATTAGCATGCACTATCCCACGAAACAACTTTGCCTGGGATGAGTGGTCTACCTCGCCCATGAGACATTAACGTTCCGTCATGGCAACCAGGCATGTTACCTGCCTGGTGCGTGCTATAACTAGGGATGCTCCTTCCCTGTATTGATCTGTCTTACTGGACTCTATCTTAACCACCATGCCCTCGGCATTAAAGGTTACATCAGAGCCTCTGAGCTCCAGCAGCTCATCACAACCGCATGAACCCAGCATATGCTACCAAACACACTGCTAACAACCTGACCTCTGTCAGGGATGGAGCTGGCCCAGCAGCCTCCACCATGGCCTTCAACATATCAGCCGTCACTGGTTCCTTCCGAACCTTAGGCTTGGCCAATATACGCCGTAACCCTTCTAAGGTAGCCTTAACTAAGGGTGACCCACTGAATGGCTGGAGCCCTGCTAACCCATGCAACCATGATAGCGCATGCACTGCCTCCTCTACTGCAGCTTTACTCTCTGTGGACTCACTGAGGTGCTGCATGTACAGCACGAGATGAAGCTCGTGTACTGGAAAACTTGGCACTCCTTGCCGGGCTTCTGCCCACGTCTTCCATCTCTGAAATGCTCCGAGGTACTTTTTGGTGGTGCTATCTGACCTGCTTCTCAGCACTGTTGCTGGGAGGGATTGTGCCAATCTCCTCAGCTCAGGGTCCTCTAGGTTGCCCAGCAATGGCCAAGCTCCTGCTGAGAACACACCTGTGTTGAAGAACAATTGGAAACGATAGATTAGAAGTGCACCATTCCTACAAAGCCCAGGTTGGCCTGCTCGCATCCGATGCTGGTGATCCAACCATCCAGGCTCACACAGTCGATCTCAGCGATCAACATAGCCATCCAGGCTCACACAGTCAATCTCAGTGATCGACATAGCCATCCAGGCTTCCACAGTCAATCTCAGCGAAGCCATCCAGGCTTCCACAGTCAATCTCAGCGATCGACATAGCCATTCAGGCTCCCACAGTCATAGCCATCCAGGCATGCACACAGTGCTACCCATAACACATTGGGCGCTAACCGTTGAGGTCCGCATACCTCGCACTACTGCCCCCAAAATCTATACACACTGCCAACATAGCAGTATTGGGAAACTTCCCTTTAAACAACTGACCACCTGATCTACCAGGTCTGACCAACCACTCTGACAGTGGCACTGACCGTATGTCCACAATAAAAGGCGCCCGACCTTCACCTTCTGGTCACAGTAACGGCCAGAAGGGGGCTGATTCCCAACACGGAACTACTAGTGTCCCATGGGCTTTACATATCTCCATATGCCTTATAACCCTTGGTACAAGGCTAGGGGATGGACACCACCAGTTATTCTCCCCATGCCAGTCTACTGTAAATGCATCCACTGCCTCTGTCCCGCCGTATGTCCACAATAAAAGGCGCCCGACCTTCACCTTCTGGTCACAGTAACGGCCAGAAGGGGGCTGATTCCCAACACGGAACTACTAGTGTCCCATGGGCTTTACATATCTCCATATGCCTTATAACCCTTGGTACAAGGCTAGGGGATGGACACCACCAGTTATTCTCCCCATGCCAGTCTACTGTAAATGCATCCACTGCCTCTGTCCCGGGAGATGCAAAACGTGAGTTGAACCGCACAAGTTGTGTGTTACATGATGATGCAAATCTGTCCACAGAATATGGTCCCCATAGTGCATTCAACACAGCAAACACCGCAGGGTCTAGCGGCCAATCATCATAGTCTACAATACGACTGACATAGTTGGCAAGTTCATTCTTTTCCCTGGGTATCCATTCTGGCTCTAGCCGAATGTTGTACTGGATACAAGCTTTAAAGCCTCTACTTGTATGTGTGACTTAGCACTACCCACTTGCAAAATGCGCACCACATTTTGATTATATGTGAACCAACGCACCCTCAAATTGCTCAGCTTGTGTGCTACTGCTTCCAGTACCCTCCCCACTGCCACTAACTCCCTCCACGTAGAGCTCTGCACAGCTTCGTCAGGTAACCAATTACCCTGCGCAACATGCATACCATGTTCTACGGTGTATCCACCATACCCAGTGTCACTAGCATCGGAGTACACTCATCTCACTGCTGCAGGGCTATGCCATATTGGTTGTGAATTAAACTGATCAAAACACTCAACCCAAAACCTCATTTCTTCCCCTGCATCTTGTGTAACGAATAAAACGTCACACCAAGCTTGTCTAGATTCTAACAGGGCATACTATGCCCGCGTCCTGAACCTGGCTACTGGGCCCAATGCTAGACTCATGGATATGATTCTGCCTATCAGGCTAGCAACCGTCTTAGCTAACAGGCTAGATGTCTTAACTGCCACCTTAAGGCTGTGCTGCAATGCCCTAACTTTTTCTTCTGGGACAGAAATACTCCCTTTACTCAAGTTCAAGTTGAACCCTAGCCAAACAAGCTCGTGAGTCGGTACCCAAACTGACTTGGCCTCATTGCAAACCCAACCTGCCCTATCTAGGGTATCCCTGACCCATGCACTAGATGCTTTTTCACTGCTCTCATTCTGAGAGGAAACAATACCATCATCCAGATACACAATTTACTTTAATTCCTTTACTTCGCCATAAGCGGACTAAAGGACGCATGATCTTAGTGAACACATATGGAGCAGATGATGAGCCAAATGGTAACACCACAAACGTGTAAGTAACCCCGCCCCATTCAAATCCAAGGTACTTACGATGCTGCTGGGCCACATCAACATGGTGATATCCCGACTTAAGATCAAATGAAAACATCCACTCACCTTTCTCAAACACATCGCCATTGCCACACGTATATCTTCGTACTTGAACTTTTGTTTCCAGAGGAATCCGTTAACATGTCTCAGATTCACCACCAGACGCTTCTTGCCCACCCCATTCATGACTACAGATAATGGGCTACACACTACAGGTGGCTCTTCTGCCTCCTCGATATATCCTCCTTTTTGTAACTCACTCACTGCCCCATTAACAAATTCCCTCTCTAGCAGTGCTGTACGCTGATTAGGCAGAGAATATGGTGTAGGCAATGAATAAAAGGGGAGTATATACCCATTTCTAACTATATCTAACACCCATGGAGGTGCATGCAGCACCTGTTCCCAATACTGTACACAATTGCCCAGTCTTCCCCTCACAGAAAATGTATCCGCATCACCCTCTTGCACCTCCCAACACCTGCCATGCCCTCCCTCACCTTCACAGGCAACAATATCAGGTGTTAATTCCTTCGTACTCCTGTGTGTCGCATTCTTACCCCTCCCACATATGCTCTCACCAGCCATGAGTCCTTCACTAACATTGGGCAAAGGATACGGCACACTGGCCAATGCCTTAGGGCACTCCCTACGGAAATGCCCCAGCTCCCCACAGTGGAAGCACCCTCCAGAGGGTTTCGGCGCCATCGGTTTAGGAGCCATGGGGGATTTCACCGGTGCAAAAGCCATCACTGGCTGCGTACTAGGCCGCAACCCACCCTTCTTGGCAGCCTCCTCCCTTGTCTTACTTTCCTTCAACTTCCTTTTCTTTGCCATATTCCTCTCAGCCGCCCTCTCGGCCTTCTCCATCTTTCACTCGTCTTCCGAGTTTGACGCCAGTGCATCGTCCTCGTACTCCTCTACGACTGCCCATCCGGAGTCCGACCGATCGGCGAATTTAATCATTTTCTGTCTGTGGGCAAGAAGTTTGATACCTTCTTCAAGATCTTCCTTCGCTCTAGCCAGATGGACTGCCCCGCTCTCGTCCGCTGCCTTCACTCTCTCCATCCGCGCTGTTGCCGAAGCCACCTGTTCCGTCACCTTGTCGATGAAGGTGGACTGGATTTCGTTTCCCTTCTTCTTGAAGGTGTACGCCGGCTTCTTCCCCTTCGCGCTGATTCGTGCGGACTCGATTTGGCTCTCCCGCACCATCCGCACCGTCTCGTCCTGGCCCTGCCTAACACTTTTCAATTCGTTCTGCATGGTCTGCAACCCAAGAAGTATACGCGTGACAACGTCCGTGACCGATGTGCTGGCGCCTGACATGCCCGCTAGAGTATGATTTCCTTGATCCATAGTACAGAAAGTTCTCAGTGTGCACAAACGCTTAGACTGAATTGTTATGCCCCTTCCACCCTACATATACCCCCCACGTGGCCACCACGTGCTGTCTGACCAATCGCATTGGGAGGGAGCTTAGTTTCTGTCTAATTTAACTCCGTACAAACGACAGAAATGTATATCTAGTATGTCTTGAGCAGCCCAGTGTACACAGTAACAGACAATGCATATAGCTTATGTTTGGCCCATTTGTGAATAACATGAATGGGGGTAGTTATGGTAGGGAGGGAAGGTTGTGTTAACTGACATTTGTGAGCACGGACACACAATTATATGTTTAACTTGAGGACTACATTTGAATTCTATCAGTTGAGTTACATCTCTCTGATTCATTTAATTTAGTAAATCAGCCATATGTGCATTTTTGTCCTTTTCAGATCAAGCTATGGGTGGAGCTACTTATACCCAAGATAGAAGATGGAAACAATTTTGGTGTAGGTGTTCAGGTAAGAGTTTGAAGGGTTAAGCCTGGAATGCCTTGCATCAATAGTGTAACATGGAATCCCAATTAACAATGCTACGTACTTTAAATGTGTGCGTGTATCTGTAGGTGTGTGCCAGTAACCATGTGGTTACATACATGCTGGTGTGTTTTTCTAGGAGGACATTCTTGCTGAAGTGTCGAAAGCCGAGTCAGATGCTGGCACTTATCTGGAACAAGTGTCACGGTTTGTGCATGCTTTGTGCTAAAGTTGCATTTTCTTTGCTGTGGGGTAAATCCATTTACAATTGAGCCACTATTGTAGCATCATTGTTGAGTACTGAAGTACCACTTCTTATTTACCTATAAAATACACATGATTGGTGTACCTCTGGTGTGTGGTTATCTTTATCCATGCCAACGTTGTGTCGATACCTTTTGCACAAAAGTATAATTGCCATGGAGACCTACACATAAGCAATTAACATTCATATTATACTACCAAGGGGTTGAGGTTTGCAAGATTTTATAACATAGAAGTTTGAAATGTCCTCTGCACATTGATTCTAACGCATTTGTAGTTGGAATATCTGTCACATAGTTTTAAGGCACTGAATTATGTATATGTATTAGCCATGCACATCAGTGCAAGCCTTTTACGTTTCCACTGCTTGTTCCAAATGTTTTTACATACATGGATAAAGTCACGTCAGATGGATCAACTTTTTCCATGACATAGTAAACCCCACCACATTGATGATGTACATTTTGATGTACAAGCATCAATTTTGGGATCTCTGTTATTAACCACGGATAAACTGCAGCGTATTTTAATTACTCCCCGTTTTGCAATGCTTACGTATATGGGGCGTTGTTGCTAACAAATGCTCTACGAGAGAAATGTCTGAGTCCGGCATCGTACGACTTGTGGGTCGATGGGGCTAGTGCATCGTGAAGATACTGTTGAAATGACGTGTCCACGCTGGCGAGGTCCAATCCCCTTCCGGGTCTAGCAGCAACTCGACCGCCGCCTCTGGCACTCGTGCCGGGTCCCTGCTGGCTGTTGGAACCTTTAAAAAGGAGTGCAGGTTATCGCGTGATAGATCGTCGGCGATATTATTATCACTGCTGGTAACATGGGTGGCAACCAGTCTAACGTTGTATGCCGCCTCAACGAAGAAGAGGCAGCGCAGCATGTGCATTAAACCGGGCTGCTTGCACGTCCACGAACGCAGTATTGCCACGACTGCTTGATTGTCGCAGTAACTGAGCACCGTCTGACTGTGCCATGCTGGCCCCCAGATTAGAGCTGCCAGGATGATGGGTAGTAGTTCTTTCACCGGGATGGCGAGGTCGCGAGACCGTCCGCCCCCATCGCCATTGGAACCACGAAGTCCCGTGCCAGGCGCCGCAATCCCAAGTGCCAGATGCGTCTGAAGCGAATTGTGCTGTTGTGTTCGATGCCAGGTACGAGGTGCCGTTCCATGTGGTGGCAAACACCTTCCACCATTGTAGGTCTGACCGGAAGCCGCGACTCAGGCGGATATAGTGTGCGTTCTTGCGATGGTGCAGCAGATCAATCATCCGCCTGAGGAATGACCTGCCTGGGCGAACCACCTTGCACGCGTGATTGAGGTGGCCTATTAGCGACTCGAGATCTCTACGGGTGCACGCTTTCTTGTCTCCCCATTTAACTAGAAGCGTGCGCAGGTGGTCTAGCTTCTCTGCTGGCAGCCTCAGCTCCTCTGCTACAGTGTTGGTAACTATACCGAGGAAAGTAATGCTCATTGCTGGCCCTTCGGACTTGTGGGTTGCAAGCGGTATCCCTAGCTTAGAACATATGATGTGGAGTTTGCTCACTGCTCGAGAGCACTCGTCTGTCCTTGGGGCACCCAGGACTGTGAAGTCGTCCAGGTAGTGGTAGACGTAAGGTACTCCGACCGCCTTCAGTCTCCACTCGAATGCATCAGCGACGGCATTGAAAATCTTGGCCGACGAACGGAGCCCAAAGGGGAGCATGGGGTCGATGTACAAAAGGTTCTCCCATTTCGTCCCGAGCAACCAGCGGTCGTCGGGGTGGACCGGTATGAGTCGGTAGGCTGACTCGATGTCTACTTTGACCAACAGTGTGCCACGGCCTAGGTGGGCGGCGACCGTGGCCACCTCCTTGACCGAGGTGTAGCGCAGCGAGCAGAGACACTGATCTATCCCGTCGTTCACGCTGCTACCGGGGGGGGGGGGGTGGGGGGGGGGGGGGGGGGTAAGAAAGGTCGGTGATTAGCCTCCATTTTCCTGTGCCGTGCCCCTTTGGAATAACGCCAAATGGAATTCTTCGACGTCATCGTTGAAAGGTCCCCAGCATCCGGTTGAGCTTGAGCTCGTTAGCTAGGTATTCTGCGACTGGTTCAGGATGGCTGAGAACATGTTGCTTGCTGTGCTGCGCAAGGGCTTGGTTCGCGAGAACCGATTCTGAACCCGCATCGTTATGTAATCGGCGAACGCACGATCGGGGTGGTCGCGCAGAGCCACTTCCCATTCGGAATGTGACAAAGGAGTGGTGCTGTCGTGGATAGGGGTTTCTGTATTCGATCCACATATCCAGATAGACGCTGCGGACAAATGTCTGTGGAATACGATATGGATAGGCTGGCTGCTACTGCGATTAAACTACACTCAATACACACTTTTGGGTGCACGTTTACCCATTGCAGATAGTATGCCCGGATGACATTCCAAGCACAAGCGACAATAACTGACTGCATTTTTTTTTTGAATTTATTTCACTTATGTCCTAACAATTCATTGCGTACTCTTTATCATTGCCTACTGTGACTGATTCAATTTTTTGCATGCATGTTTCATTTTGACTGCTTGTTGATACAGTGCAAGTAAAAATTCACATTCATGATTCATTTAAAGGTGCTGATTTATTAGAAACCAGGCGGAGTTCTAATGAATGAGCACCTTTATATGTGTTTGAATTTTTACTTGCAGAAAGTACACAGGCAGTCATCCGCATGAAACTGCCTTCAGTAGCCTACTTTGAAATCATAATGACATGTGTGAAACTAAGTGTTTAGCGGTAATTTTTTGGCACTAAGCGCACGTAGTCACTATAGCGTTTCAATTCAATCGTTAAATGACCTCTGCGTGCCACAGCAGTCTCACAAAATTAGGCAACGTGTTTTGGGGTTTGTGGTGAGATGAGGTATTATGTATGTATATAGCTAGAGTACATGAAAGCAACTGCCCTCGTGACTTCTATTATCGTACTTTAGAATGTCATCCTGGCATACTTTCTGCAATGGGTAAACGTGCACCCAAAAGTGTGTATTGAGTGTAGTTTAATCGCAGTAGCAGCCAGCCTATCCATATCGTACTCCACAGACATTTGTCCGCAGCGTCTATCTGCCTCAATGAGCCAGTGACCTAAACTTCATTTAACGTTCACGCATGCCGTGGGGGTCGACAGGTGTGCTGCGAGCCGCCGCTACATAAGCTAGATCTACTTTTGGGGGTAGTGTGACGGGTCATCGGGACACGCCCCATCGCTGGGGGTGTGTGTGCTTGGACCTGCGTGTGTAGCCCCGCCCGGGGTTGCGTAGGCGTATGCAGGTCCGATCCCCAGGGGTCGACATTAACGAGGGAGACCACACACACACCCAAACGTGTGGTGTAAGCAAACCAAGTCAATGTTATATGCACGGCTTGTGCGGTGTGAGCGCTGTAGACTATAACTGAAACAGTTGCTACTTGGGTGCGAGCGTCTATCCGATGCGGGAAATTAAGGCTGACGCTGAAACGAGTTGCTGCCGAGGCGTCCGGATGTAGCTTAGGAATGCCGCGCTGTTCCAGCGACCAAGTAGCTGTATGGTTGAATCTTCAATGCCAGCGGCTGCGACGGCCGTTGCTGCTCCGATTCTGAAGCTATGCCCTGCGTAGTCACAGGCTGGCAGCCCCAAGGTCGACAGGGTCTTACGCACCTCCGACACGAATTTTGGTTTCAAGAGCGGCTTCGAATCGCGCATCCTGAAGAAAGGGCCGGGGGATGCGCCCCTGACGGCCACGTATGCAAGGCACGCGTCGACCGGGCAGATGGTGTTACCAGTTTTGCCAATAAACACGTTGGTTCCCTCTCCAAATTGGTCGCATTTCGCCACGTGAAGATGGATCTTCAGCTGCGTGGGCTGGGACGCATGGTTAAACGTGATGTCCCCCCACCGCATCAGAGCCCTGCTCGGTGCCTCTGTGGGCAAAAGGAGCTCGCCCAAACGGAAAAAGCCAAAGTAGCAGAGGGCGGACGTCGCCCAGTACAGTTGCCAGTTCTCGTCTCCGCCCGAGGCCCAGTGTTGCCTCATTCGTTCGAGGATTGCTGGGGTCAGGCGGGTTGCCTTCTTCTTGCCGCGGGAAGCGAGGACTCGACGGATCCCTGCCTGAATTCTGTCTAGCCTGGGCATAGCTGAATGAGCACGAGGATCCGGGAACCCCAAGGCTATGTGTGTGTCTCTGACTGCGGTGAGGTAAGTTTTTATCGTTTGCGCCGCTAGATTGTCATTCGCGAGGACTGTTACAAAGTAGCACAAGGTGGATTCCGACACAGGAAAAGGGGCACTTATATTATATGCGTCGCAGAAACGGTAGAAACGGCGCATGCCGGCGTCGTATTTTCCGATGGGTGGACTGTACTAGGCCTTGTGAATAATAGAATCGAACTACTCCCTCCAGGTCGGCGATGACCAGTCCCCGTCCTTGCACAGCAGGGCGCTGATCAAGCGCGATGGGATTGGCTGTGGGTCCGGGTCGGCTCCTGGAACCTGCATAAAGAAGGAAGGGAGAGCATTGCGTGAAAGTGCATCGGCCGCCCTGTTGGTAGCTCCTGGAACGTGCACGCAGCGGAGGCTAAAGTCTTGGTACGCCTCAATGTATAATAGGCAGCGCAGCAGGTGCATGAGATGGTCCTCCCGTCATGCGCGGGACGAGAGGATGGCAACCACTGCCTGATTGTCGCAGTAGCAGGTGGCCTGCCTTCCGCGCCATTGCCCGCCCCAAACTGCGGCTGCCATAATGATGGGAAGCATCTCCTTTATGGAAATGGAGAGAGGGAGCGATCGTGCATCCCATGGAATCTGCAACCATCGGAGATTTCAGGACGCCCGCAACCCCATGATCCGGCTGCATCTGAGGAGAAATGAAGATGCTTGTCGGCGGGAGATCACCAAGAGAGATCCGCGTGGAAATCTCTGTTGAGGCTTACTAGGTGGTGGCCCCTCGAGGTGAATGGGCCTGACAGCAGATTTATCATGCGCCGAAGGAACGAGCGTCCCGGCTTGACAACCTTGCAGGCGTGCTGGAGAAAGCCAATCAGGGATTCTAGCTCTCTCCTGCTCTCCTGCGACATGCCTTTCTGTCGTTCCAATCCAGTAAAGTAGCCTTGATGTGGGTGAGCTTGTCGGTGGGAAGGTGCAGGGACCAGGCTACAGTGTCGAGTTCGATGCCGAGGAAAATGAGGCACGACGTCGGGCCTTCGCATTTCCCTGCCGCCAGGGCAACGCCCAGTTCCTTGCAAGCGAGATTGATTGTTTGCAGGCTGTCGGCGCATTGGGAGGAGTGAGGCGCGCCCACCATTACGAAGTCGTTCAGGTAGTGCGCGATGTGCGGTACCCCTCTTTGGCGAACAATCCATTCTAATGCGTCGGCGAGAGCCGTGAAGATCTTGGCTGATCACCTGAGGCCAAAAGGCAGCATGGCGTCGCAGTAGATGTGACCCGACCACTCAACCCCTAGCAGTGGGCGGTCGTCCGGGTGAACTGGTACCAGGCGGTAGGCAGATTCAATATCGATCTTAGCGAGGAGTGACCCGGCCCCCAGTGATGCCACAATCACGGCGATGGTGTCAATTGACACGTACATGTATGACAGTGAGCAGAGCACGGGATCGATGCCGTTGTTTACGCTGTACCCCGGGGGAAAGGACAGGTGGGTAATTAGACGCCACTTGCCAGGGGTGTGCCCTTTAGGCACGACCCCAATTTGATTGCGGTGAACAAACTGCGCCACATTAGTTGGAAGAGGGCCAATCAGGGTGATTTTGTTGTTGATGTAGGCGGCCACGATCGTCTGCTGCTTCAACGCGGAGGGCATGTTCTTGGTAACTGCCCCTAGGGGTTGGCGGTGGTTGAACCTGACGCAGAACCTGTTTATAAGGCCATTAATCAAGTAGGTGCTGAAAGCACTGTCGGGGTGAGCGTGAAGTAATCGGGCCCATGCGTCGGGGCAGAGAGGAGTGGAACCACCTTGGAATGAGCAGCGGGCTCTGGCGAGAGCCAAGACATCAGTGGCGGTTGGCTGGAAATGAAGTAGTTTGGACTGCAGATGAAGTTGTTGTGTTGTTGCTAGTTTGTGTACTGTGGGTTGTGGTGTTGATAGGTTCTGTTTGTACCGTGCTCTCTGTAGTTGGATTCTTTGTGGTTTCGTTCTCAGTAACCTGTACATGGGTGTTTATGTGTGGAGTTCCAGTAGGTGGTATAGGTTGGATACTGTGTACTGTGTTCAGGTTTGTGAGATCTTTTTGTAGTGGTGGGACACGGTATGTTTTCTGCGAGGGTGTTGCAGGACTTGTTACAGCTTCGGCATAACTTATTGTGGGGGTACGTGGGTTTGTGTGGTTTGGTGGGGTTGGTGGGCCTTAGAAGATGTTGAATCTTTTGGTACCAGTGGGTTGTGAACTAGAGCTTTTGTTACTTTTATGGGTGTGGTTAGTGGTTCCCTGCGGGCTTAGAGTGGCAGGCTGTGATGCGTGTTGGTTTAGTTTTCTGCTGTTCATTCCTCTAGTTATTATCTGCAGCTTGAGGAGGTGGGCCGTATACGGGTAGCGACCTGGAGGTGTGGAGGGATGGAAGTATGACGTCGCTACATGCCCGGCGGCGGCAATACGTAGTGACCAGCTATGCTAAACATCGCGCGTGCGCCAGTGTAAGCAGCCAATCATTGAAGGTCACGCCCTAATGGCGGAGCAATGAGAGCAACATGCATGCACTGTATGCCCATGCGCTATCTTCTCATGTGACAGCAAGAAATCACTCTAATGCATGCAAGTACGTGCAGTATTGTGTCCGTTCGACAAAGGCGACCTTTATGGACCATCCACCTGTTGGCGGCCGTTGCTGCGAGCATATGGGTGGCCTCGTTGGTCCGCTGTCTTCCGAGTGCACTTAGACGCTGGGTGTGTAGGAACCTACAGTTAAGAGAATAGCACCTGTCCTGGTTGTATTGGCGGCAGACTTCGGGCTGCATTGAATGGTTCTCATTGGGTAGGGTCCGGAATGTCTGGGCAGGCGTCCACTGAGTGGTGTTCGCTCAGGCACTGCTTGCACCTGACGGTCAGCTTCGCCCTCCCGGAGAAGGCTCCATTATGCAGTGCCTGGTCCTCTGTTGCCCAACTGAGGCTGCGGGAAGCCGCCGCCTGGCGTCGATATAGGCGGTCATAAGTGACCCAATCGTGCCCTTCAAATTTTCTTGCGCAGTGCACAATGCGGCGTGAGGTTCGGGCCCCTTGCCAGGTATTTTGCGCACAGCACGGCGGACATCAGGCAGTAGCACTCCACCCAGACCGAGATGTCGGTGATGGGACTGGACCTACGAGGTAGCCTCAATGTTAGCCCTAGCGCTGAGCTGTCAGGAGTGGGCTCGGCTAGCCATGCTTCCTGCAAGAGCTCAGCCATCTCAACATATTCCAGGCTCTCAATACGTGCCACCATTTTGGCTGGCAGCCGGCAGCGTAAGGGGTGACACAGCCCGACACGTGTTCACGGAAAGGAGTATCCTGGTATTGTGACGGCTGGGCCTGCTCCTCAGTGAAGGTGGGGAGCGATGTATGCTGCTCCTGCGGTGCGCCTGGAGTGGCGGGGGAGCACCTTATTAATAAACAAGCAAATTCGCTGAAATATCTTTAGCACGTTCATGGTGCGTTAGCATGCGCGTGCACCCTTGTGTGCATGCCTAGAGGGGTGTGGAAAATAAAAATTAACAAGTACTTGGGCTGGTCAGGTGACGGAATGGCCGGCGAGTCGCCTGTGTGCCAACCGCGGTTGACAGGCTACACGCGGGGTGGCGGGTACATTCCGGCGGGAACACCAGGGGCTGCGAGACCCCTCGGGCCTGGCTGGCTGATGGCAGGCTAACAATGGCAAACAGATGTGCTCCAGCGGGAGGCCCTCCGGCGGGTAAAGCACTAGCGGGGATACTGGCCGTTGTGGACCAGGTTGCTGGGGCCGGCTGCATCCAAGGGGGCGATGTGGGGAAGCGGGCGCGGCCACCCAGGGAGATAGAGAACCTAACTGATTCTGACAAGACAAACCCTTATAAAATACCCTAGCCGAGGGCACGACTCAAGCTCACCGCTACCTCGGCTTAGATTACTTGACTTACTGGAGGATTGGAGCTCTGTCCGGAGGAGCCTTGCTGCTGCGACGGTTGTGGTGAGCCCTGTTGCTGCGAGGATCCCTGCTGCTGCGATGGTTGTGGTGAGCTTCTTGCTAGCTGCCAGCGACCGCGTGTAGTGAATAGCGTGAATGCGCATGCGCGGGGTGCCTAAGATGCACGTGCACTGCGGGGCTTGCTACGTTAACTGCGTTTAACTACGTTAAACTTCGTGTTCTCTGTACGCATGGTTGGCAAAGCTGTCTACTGCAAATAAAGGCTGATACATGTACATGTACATGTAACCGTAGCAAGGCCAGAGCTAAAAACAGATGTCACCTTTCCCTGTGGGCAGACTGTGTTTACACAACGGAGGCGTTAAATAAAAAAGGGCAATGTAACGTGCTTCGTAATTTAACCGTATTCGCTTTGCGTAATGCTTATTCAGAGTGACCACTGTTACATGCGATTGCATAACAAATTACCAAAGTAGGTCAATTAAAACACCACCAACACCTAATGAATCTATGTAATTTTTCGTTGTTGCGACGTGTAAAATCGCACTGTTGCGAGCCCCCCCCCCCCCTGTAGTGCAATCCACAAACAATAGAGCATCTGTTAAAAATAACGCCCCTTAATTACGCAAGCATTGCAAAAAAAGAAAGGTAGTAATTAAAATCAGCTGCAGTTTATCAAGGGTTAGTAGCAGAGACCCCAAAAATCAAGTTAGTACATAATGTGGCATCATCAATGTGGGGGGATGGGGGGGGGGGGGGGTTGAACAATATTGGAATGTGTCATGGAAAGGTTGATCCATCTGACGTGGTAGGTCCTTATCACCTCAGAGATCCCCATTGCAATAAATTGTAAACTTTACATAAAAGCAAACTTCGCAATTCGTATATTTAGCTTTGCTAAACCGTCATGATCTCCACATTGTAAAAAGGAAGAGACATAGACACGCAGGGCAGAATGCTGCTGTGATTTCCGTATACGAAAGAGCGAGTGATATCCACATGAGAGTGAGGGATATCCACATGAGCTCAGTTTCATCCCATTAGCTAGCCTATCTGTTGCAGTGTCATGGGCTTTTGTAATACACACACACACCTCCTGGCTACATATACACACACACACACACACCTCCTGGCTACATTTGTAGTACACTGTACATTGGAAACATAGAACAAGTATCATGATTCAGTCATTGCATTTATATCACTTCGACTAGGAATCACTTTTTTTTTTGCATATACTTTTGTCTTGTCTAGGCTTCCAGTGTACCACAGTACATGTACGTGTGAAACTATAGTATGGCTGTCTTTGTGAGGGTGGATCATTGTAGGCACTCTTGTAGTATCATCACTTTGATGTGATATCTGGTAAAGCATGAAGAATATGTCATGTGAGCAATCGGCAGCTGTTGTGACAAAAAGAAAGCAATGTAGCTGCCTCAAACCTATCAGTGATAGCATCCGTTTCTTGCTGTGTACTACATTTCCTTCAGCACTGGGTCTGACAGTAAGATGTGATTCTAAATATAAATCGAGATTTTGATTCTACCATGCATGGTGTCCAAGTCAGATGCTTGGGTTGCAATGAAGTATCACGAGCTCCTTTTATGTGGAAATTCTTGCTTTAAAATTGTACCTCAAAATAATTCATAATTGTGTACAATTGTTTACTTCATTATTATGCAAATGAAATACAGCATTTCCCTGATGAAAAAATTACCTCAAATATCAAGTGTAATGATTAGTAGTGACAACTCGATGCATTGTGTTAATTTGCTTGTCAGTGTACACTAGATGGATATTTGATTAAACCTTGACGTTACGTTGACATGTTGTTTTCCAGCTACTATACTGCACGAGCGAAGTTGGTATCCAAGGTGCTGAAGTATCCGGTTATTGTAAGTTAACTGTGTTGGTGGATGGATGGACGTGCATGGACACTTCATATCTCATTGTTGTCACAATGCAGCTGTAGTTACCACCATATCTACGTATGCCTCATCCCCAGTTCTCCATTCTTCTCAGGAAGACTACCGCAGAGCAGTGGAGGAGTTTGATGAGAAGGCATTCTGTGGCTTCAGACTCATCTGCCGAGAAGTCAGGAACATTTATGTGAGTGAGGTCTTGAGTGCTTTGATCCTCCAACTTGTACATGTAGGCTTTTATGGCACTGAGTGAAATATGGCCAATGTAATCGATCAATTAGCCTTTGATAAAAGCTTTAATAGCAATAGCATGTAGAATAACCTACATGTGTACTCGTATAGGCATACATCTTGTATCAACAACCAGTGAGCCATTAACTACATTAGGACAGTTAGAGAAGCTTTCACTTCCAAGCATCTTCTATGTAAATAATTATACAATGTCCAACGACCATATTTACCAGTTCACTCATTCACTTTCAGATTGTTCTCTATGACATGATTGTAAAGAATTTTGAGAAAGTGAGGAAGCCAAGAAGTGAGAACACTGGATCCCTCTACTAACCGTGACACACACTTAGCCGTGGGGGGAGGGGCACATCGATCACTACTACATATATTTAGAACAGTCAGATGATGCGCTGGGGAAATGTGTGTTGTGTGTGTCTTGTTTCTGCGAGGTACAGTGTATGTGTGTAAGAAGTGATCCTATTCTGGACACCATTATATCCATGCACTTTAGCAATATTGGTACACTTGCTGGAATGTCACCTAAGGGGCCGGAATGGTTTGGTCATATTATGGGGGCACCCACAATGTGTAAATGTGTATTCAGGTGGGCAGGCTTGCAGTACTGTAGAAAAGAAATGGAATGTGGACTGAACATGTAGGGAGAGGAAGAGAGGTAATGGAAGCAAGGAGAGGAAACAACACTACAGTGTTCATCTTTGGAGGAGAAATACTGTTTTAGCACTTAAGTACAACCTTTCATACCGAGTTATACCGAAGCCACACTGTATATATCAAATGAGGCAAAGTCATACACATGTATGCGCAACATTTGGAGCACTCGGGGAGGGGGTGGGGTATATGGAGAGGAGGCTGCAGGGCAAACCGGTTGTCTCAGTTGTACATTGATGTCATGTGACGAACCATGGGGTCTGTTGGTTGGTGACCAGATGGACTCAGTAGGGTGGGGATGATCAGACTTGCTAGCCCTGAGCTATCTTCACCACTAATGGAAAGTACATTCGGATGTATATACATCGTAATGTCTTTCACCAATTTGAGCACACAAATGCATTCTTGCATTTTTTTACTCTTGTTGTGATGGTTGATTGGACACTGGGTCATGTGACAAGGGCCTTTCTGAGTCATTTTGGCTGCATGACAAGAGTTAATGCAATTTGGTACAAATTCGCGTGGTGAAGTGATGAGCTATGTGCGAGCCAGAATGCTTTGTGCCATCCTACATGCTACAAACCTTTGCATTCGACTGGGCCCCCCATGCTTGTCAGACTAAATGCTTCCAGATGATCTTGTGTGTGTGTGTGTGTGTGTGTGTGTGTGTGTGTGTGTGTGTGTGTGTGTGTGTGTGTGTGTGTGTGTGTGTGTGTGTGTGTGTGTGTGTTTTGTGTGTAGTATGTGTAGTATTATTGTTGTTAATAATTTAATACTGTATACATTCATCAAGTACACAACTATTATTTATTAGTCAATTAGGTCTTGGGTGAATCTTGTAAGCAGTGCCCTCACATTGGCCACTTTACAGAAGTTGCTAAAGGAAGGGGTTCTCTACAGGCAGTGGGAAGATGTCCCAGGAAAGGGACGGAACAGTACTTCCAGCTGATGATACCAAAGTCCTCCAATGTTTTGAAAGAGTTGCACAATGCACCTGCTGGAAGTCACTTTGGCCTAAGGAGAACGTTTGAAAAGATGTACTTACTACTGGCCTGGCCAACGCCATGACGTTGAAAACTGGTGCAAAGTCTAAGAAAAGGTGTTTCTCGTAAATCACCTTCCTGAACAAGAAGGGCTCCAATGCAATCAGATTTGGCATTACAGCGTATCGCCATGCTAGGACTGTTACTCATGATAATCAGAGGAAGCAAGTATGTATTAAGTCTTGAGGATTACTTTACCAAGTGGGTTGAGAGGCTTATCCAATGCCTAATATGGAGGCAAAGACAGTAGCTGATTTGTTTGTGCACCATTTGTTTTCTCGGTTAGGAGTGCCGTACAATTTACGATCACGGCATAACTTTGAGTCCTCTTTGCTGAAGGAGATCTGCCAAATCCTGGGTGTGATTAAAACAAGAACAACACCCTACCACTTACAGTCAGATGGGTTTGTAGCAAGGTTTAATCACACATTGCTTAGCCTCCTTAGCATGACTGCTTCTGAAAATGAGTGTAATGGGGGCCTCCATCTTCCTCTAGTAATGATGGTATATAGGACTAGTGTGCAAGAATCAACTGGGTGCACACCCATTTACTTAATGGTTGGAAGGAAAGCACGTCTTCCGGCAGATCTAATAATTGGTCTTCCTTCAGCATCTGTACCCATACAGGTAAATGAATATGCCCTGGGGACACACCTGGAGATTGCTTATCAACAGGTACGGGACCACCTGGTACTGCACCAAAGGTGACAGAAAGCCTTGTGCGACCCTTTAAGGTTGGTGATCTAGCTTGGCTACACTGCTCAGTGGTGCCAAGGGGGAAATCATTAAAGTTGCACTGTTATTGGCAAGGTCCATATATATACAGTGTTATTATCAATCTAGCAGGAGAAACGTTTTGTTGTGCATCAGGTCCACACCCAGCCCAACTCAGCACATTTAGGGTCATTGTCTGCATGTTTTCTTCTTTCTGCAGCTTCAGCAGCTGCTCCCATCCTCTGGCTTGTCTCTGCCAGAATAGCAGGGGAAAGAGGAGATGTTTACCGTGATATCAAACACAGCCGGCGTACCTTATGCCCAATCCCTCACTAGCACATCAGCTGGCCGGGAGTGTGACATACCACCACTCCACCCTCCCCCTTTACACTGATGGCAAAAATCCGCATATTATTATTATTGTAAAATAAAATAATTCATATCTAGAAATTCCAATACAGTGGAACCCTGAAATACGGACACCTCGATAAACAGGACACTATCTCTAGGTCCCAAAAAACTTACATTGACAATGCACTTAGCTTGTTACACCCCTGAATTGCGTACACCTCGATATTCCATAATCCGGACACTACGTAAGTGCGCCATCTGCTGTTACACAATACACAAACACCCCGACAAGCGGACATGCTGCGTAATCAAGTTAACAATATAGATTATTTTCACGGATTATTTTCTGCACACGCTCCACATAGGCTCTAGTACCATACAAGCAATACTTGCAGGGCACTTTCATGCCATATCCAGCACCACGATTCACAACTGCTCCAGTAACTTCCATGGACTGTCCTGTTCTGGACAAAAATTGACAGAAAAGGATTGATGCCGAAAGCTCTTGAAGTGAGGAGTTCATGGTTTCATTGGGCCCAAAAGATAAGGAAGTGAGTCTTGATAACAGTGATGAAGATGAGGACGATATGTATGTTGAAGACACGGAACCCTCTCCTCCGAGAATGAAAAATTTGACAAAGTCATTGACTGTGCCTTGAAGATATCCGTTCATTTTTTGTTATGCAGAAGAAGCAACTAGGACTGATGAGCTACTGCGTGCAGTCACCAGGTTGAAATGCACGTGCTCTGTTCAAGCATCAATTACAGATTTTTTTCCAAATCGATAACACCCCTTAATCTTAATTATGCATGCTATAACTGTATTGTACACAATACACTGTTAGGATACACTTGCCATCATTATATTATATACTCATTGTAATGATAAAAAGTTCCAACCCCTGAATAAAGGACACCTCGATAATCAGGACACTTGAGGTTGGTCCCGCTAGTGTCCGCATTTCGGGGTTCCACTGTACATCGAGAGGACATCTATGCATTTTAAGTCACAAATATTTTCCGATTGCATCAGTGGATAAGAGAAAAATCGGTGATAAATATTAATGGCATTTGCACTGAAAGGAAATATGCTACAAAGAAAAGTAATTAGTACTTGCGGTCGCGTATACGTAATGCAGTAAGTGGTGCTTTGACGTTATGAACTAGTTAACTAATGTAAACACGCTTGTGCACGGAGATCTCAGATCGGTCCTCATAGCGCTCAACACATAATCATTTGCGAAAATGCTTTTAAGTCGGAGGTGGCAACTGAGCTTTATCGCTGCATCTCAGCCTGTAGCCAACACACGTTCAATCCTGGCCTGCTTCTACTAGTACCCTGAACGGGACAATGAGCTGTACTCGTATAAGTATTGTACTTGTAGCTCACAGGGAAAAAAAGCGTCGAATCATTTAGAAATCATTGCGTGATTGAACAGAAAATCACACGAAAATCAATAGAAGCGTGTGATTTTGTGTGATTTTCTGTTCAATCACGCAATGATTTCTAAATGATTCGACGCTTTTTTTCCCTGTGGCTGTAACCAATCTGGCGCAGCATACCCTCCCTAAATAAACGTGGCTGTGACACGCCAGACTAGCGTGTAACTATGTCTCATTTTTGCTGTACCATGGCCACGCATCAAACGTTGAACTGGTTGATATTTCTGTTAATATTAACTGCAAGCCGATTTCGGCTAGCTGGCATCTGCAGATCTATTACGGGCTTCCGGTCACACGACTCAGTCTTGGACAAACTTTTGGCTTCCTCAGCAGTTCGAGCTTCCACTGTACTTGCCATGGCCAAATGCACGGAGGACCTTACACAATATGCACGTGATCGGTCTTTAGATATAGACTCATTCCTGCATGCTCCACTCCGACACCATGTACTATAGGACATATAAGTACACAGCAATAACAGATTAATGCAGGTCACTAGAAATCAATAATAGGGCACTTGTTTTTTTTTGTGACATGCATCAATCTGTTTATGTTGTGTAGAGAACACTGTTTGCAATCCTGTGTTGCGTGAGAATCAGCTCGCTTGACTTTTTACTCTTTCAGCAACAGTTCACAGAAAGGTTGAATGTCTTTGATATGGGCTCAGGTTGCGTTGTGTAAACTTACCACGGGTGCAGACCTTACAGTTGTGGCTAGATAAGAATCCATCTGCGATTTACAACGGCGGATCCAGGTTTTAGGGCGGGAGGGGCGGTATGGGGGAGCGCTGTAAGCCCTCCCATCGGGGTCTAGGGCGGAGCCCCCGAAGCTTTGCAACTTTATTATATTCCATGCAATCATGAAACACATTAGAAAAAGCTGTTTTCACCGGTTGGGTTTTGCGCTGTTTAATAATAATAAAACGCACATGTTTACGGTACTAGTATACGCATGGTAACGAAAACAAAACGGCTTGCACATGTATTAACTACACAACATTCATAACAATAATTCGTTAACCTTCTGAGACCACTAAATGATCGTTCTGCTTCACAACTTGTCAGGGGCCATAACTGCCACGATGTGGAGGATTGTATAAATATTGGGAAACTGCACCTTGCTACAAGCTTGTAGAGACAACGAGATTGTACTGGGTCGATTGGTTTCGTTAGTAGTGGACCAGAAAAGCTGTGATTTATATTATTTATAACATTGCAATTTGCAAATACTAAACTATACTTACCTGCCAAAGTTCGAGCTCTTGTGGTAATGACTGCGGATATGGCACATCATCCGTAAAATATTTGAGATCATCATGCTTTGGGCTGTTACAGCAGCAAGTGAGGGCAATATAGAAAAGCCCTTTAATGCTTGCAGTTTTAATCTTGCATATGAAGGAGGTAATGAAACATATTATTAAATCCATCATTTAAAAAAAAAAGTGTATTACGTTTAGAGATCTGGCTATACAAATGCAAAGTAATCATTAATTACCTGTTTTCAAACTCAGACAGCAAATGGTCCAGAAATAGAATGATGATGTTAACCCTATAGTGACTCTTCAACAGTATCCTCTTGATCGTGAGCATTGCTGCGATGCTGTTGATGTCCACAAATTCGTGGTTAACATCAACAGAATGAACAAGACTGCAAGCTTCTTGGTACATTTCCTCATGTTTGGTATCATTCAAGCGTATCTGAATAATAGTATATCTAGCAGTTAACATTTCACATGAAAGGTACATGTGGCAATACCTTTTGTAACTGTGCTTCAACCAGTTAATTATGATCGCGTATCGCAGGGCCCGGAATATAGTACAGTAGTAGTGTACGTGTATCACACGGGGTAGTCTGAACGCGTGGAAATTAGGCCCTACGCCCAGAAATTTTGAAATGGTTGCTAGGTCCCATAGCAACGAACCGGACAACCAATGTTCGAGAATGTGAAGTACAATAAGCAGTTTAACGCCACCCTATGAGTGACAAGCACCTTTGAACCGTATATAAAGCAAAATTCAAGTTACCTTATCATGTGAAACATGGCTTTAGCGCTCGAAAGCCAATAGTACCATTTGCGGAGATCGGAGACCTCGTGGTATACCGACGCTCGGACACACCAAAAAACTACTTTTGTAATAAATAGAAAGTCCTTACTTGTTTGGGTAAAGACTAGCGATGACGAATTTTCTGAAGTGGTTTTATGACCTCTTGAAATATTCGTAACATAGGCCTATGTACGAGTATATACAGCGGTATATATTTACAGAATTGAAATTTGGTTTCAGAAATTATTCCACCCTTTAAGGAGGGCAACAGATACATCGGAAAAATTGCCTTCTGCATGGCTATGCTATTGAGCTTAAAAGGTGGTGTAGGAGCACATATATGTACAACTGATAAAAATGAGCAGGGCTAGGTTTGTGTTACTCTCTTTGTTGGTGGAGGAATAGCAGCTATTTGTGGCTCTATACTTAAAAGGTGTTCTTTTACTATGCACTGACTCTGTCTTTTATGGGTACAAATGCCAGGCCTAGTTGATGAAATTTTGCGTGAAATCGACTCAGCACCCTGTTCACCTAGTAGCCCAAAACCAACGTGGGTGGCATTTGCCCATTGTGTGGCATGGTCTTCCAGCAAATGCATTTTGATTGTTGTTGTAGCATCTGCAAATGTCCCACGAAAGAAGGCCATAAACTCATGAACAGCCTTTATAATTGAACAAAAAGCACACCATCAAAGGTCAGAAGTGAATAAAGTACAAAAATGTTACTTACGCTGTCTAATGCATGTGCATGTGCTTCCGCTATAAAGTTTTGATCGCAAATGTTGTGGCATTTTCCAAATAAGGAAAATGCAGTAATGAACTGTGCCATTATCTCAGCTACTTCTTTCGATCAGTGGGGCAGTTTCTGTAGTGTCATTGCAGAGATGGATGTGCACAATTTATAGATGTTGGGTAACTGAAAATGTTACTGGATTATTCATATGCAGAGAAATCATTTTGTGTCAGCATCATTAAACAGTCTTATCATAAGTAAAGTTTTTAGCACAAATGCAAATGTTCATTTTTTCGCCTTACTTCTGAGACTGCATGAGATTGAAGTCTGGCGTGCCTTGTCAATGGTACGTAATGGAAATGTGATTGTGTGCGTTTTCATTTTATAATTTTGTCATGCAAAATAGGTGCTCTAAATGGTATGTATTATGATGGGTTTGAACCTCAGAAGATTGAATCCTACAGAGGTGTGTGTCACCAATTTGCAAGGGCTACAGCACGATGTGGAGAAAAAAAAAACCCAAAAATTCACCTGATACTGCACCTTCCTGACAGCATGTTGAGGTTTGGGCCTGCATCTTCATTCAACACAGAAAGGTAAGTTCCACAATGTGCATGAGGCAAAGATATTGTATGGAACATATTGTGTTTCAGGTGTGAGAGCTACAATTCTGTAATATGGTCACGCCGTGTATATAGCAGACAGGCCCCTAGCAAGGATATTGCTACTCTGCTTTTGCTGTACAAGGAAGTATTATTTACTTTTTCCGGCAGTTGCTACAATACATCTGAAGGTCTGATATTCCTTGAGACCGGGTTAATTGTAAAGCTTTATTTTTTACTTGCACAAGTGGTGAAGACCTTGTCAGCCTTTACCACACCAAAGAAGTGTTTTTAGATGGTGAAGTCCAAGAATGTGGGAGTGGAATTCATAAACATGGAATACTACGAAAGATAATAATATGAGTGTGAATATGATGTACAAAAATATGTTCTTTGTGTGTTTTTGTTTGTGATGAAACTTGTCCCTGTTATTCCGTTGTTGTTTACTCAATGTGTGTATATTATACAGGCCAGAGGGTGCTTTGGGTGTTGAAGCCCCCCTCCCCCCCCCCCCCCCCCCCCCCCCCCCCCCCCCCCCCGCTGGTCATTAGGTCCGGCCACTTTAAATAAGTTATTAATGTTAATTGAAAGTCGCGATACTCGCGCACCGCCACTACTAATGCGCGTACGTGCGATGCGTACATTTTTTTTTTAAAAAGGAACATTAATAATCAGCAGGCCCAGCTAAGTCTGAGCAGGGGTGGTCTGGGGCTTCGCAGTGCATCATTACACTCATCAGCACATGTCTTCCTTTTCGATGTCGCCTTATAAATAGGCTTTTTATAAGTACATTGTAACAAATGCCATCATTTGCCTTATTTTGGTGTATGTACGTGCACTAATACAAAATTGTCAGTAATACCGCTAAATCCTGTGATTTTGTTGGAAGCAGGAGTGTCACTTCCCAGGCCACTGAGTGTAGGAAGCACCAAGCCAATTGACCCCAAGTGCTCAGATCTAGGATAGGTATGTGTCCCTATGGTTGTTGAAACTTATGGAGCTTGGGGAAAAGAAGCCACTGCCATTATCTTCTCTGTTGCCTCTAGACTTGCCACCTCCATGTGCCAGCCAAAATCCATGTTACTCAATGAGATCTATGGCCGATTGAATCTCCACCTGGTTAGGGCTAATGCTACAGCTATCCTCGGTAGGATAGCTCCTCTACCATAGAGCTAAACTTCGTATTTAATCAGTGTTGTTACTGTCGATTTATAGTTGTTAATAATCACTAAAATTAATGGAAAGGCATGCCAAGTACTTGTATCGTCAGGAGTTGCTTCCAATAATGATGATACCTGTAGGCTGTCAATCAGCAAACATCCAAGCAGTGCCTGCCCTACAGTTCCTACCTAGGCTGAGATCGATCCCCCCATCCCACGAGACCTTAACATCATGACCATACTAAGGTCATTCTCTAAGCTCACAGCAGCAGGGCTTAGAATTCAACATCTGATCGATGTGGCAGAGACACCTCTACAGACACCGGTTCTTCAATCCCTTAGGGCTGTCGTCAATCTGTTGGCTCTGCATGGGCAAAGCTCACAAGGAGATATCTGTTTACCTTACCAGGAGACATCCACACAATAGCAGTTGGTGAGACTCTTCGAAGGTAGCCAGCCAAATTCCTGTGTGGCAATGAGAATGATATTCTTTAAGCCTTGTCAGTATGGCGTTGCTTGCCCACACTGTAAGGTCATGCATTGAGAAGCATTGGATGGACGATGATTTTGGAATACTGACAGTCGACATGAGAAATGCTTTTAACTTGGCATCACGTCAAGCGATGCTGTCAGAATGTAAAATGCATTTTACAGAGCTACTTCAGACAGTGATTTGGTGCTGTGGTGAGCATCTACTGTTTTGGCACTTCATGGGGTCCCTAACATCAGAGTCGGTAGTCCAGTAAAGGTGACCCCCTTGGACCACTCCTCTTCTCCCTTGTTTTGAACATATTTGTCACTTGTTTTGTCTTCCTTTCTCCAGTGAGTCTTGAAAGTTCTCTCACTGATTAGTGAAACTGATGCCCCTGTGTCAACTTCCATTTCTAACGCCTTCCCATCGACAAGCACAGACACCATGAATGGGTCAACTTTCTGTCCACTAACTTTTGACAAGTTGATGACAAAACTTTCCTCTTCAGCCTCCACAACCTTCGCGTTCTGGCCCTTAGGTGGCTTTGAATTGCCGCCAGTCTTTCCTTTGCTTCGGCACACGCGGGAAGTGTGTCCATTTTTCCCACAGGTATGACATTCTGATTCTTTGTGCCAACAGTCTGGTGCAAGATGCTTGCCACCTTACCTATAACACGTAGGGGAACTCTTCGAAGGTGCTCTATCTTTTGAAGTACTTGTACTGGATCCTCGGTTGTTTTTCAACTTTTGGCTCTTCTTCAATGCATCAACCGGTACAGCCGCTTGAACCTGCTGCTGCAAGTCAGCTGTGTTGCGGTCCGCCGACTCAAGCGCTTGGGCAATATCCTGAGCCTTTTTAAACGTTAAATTTGGCTCCGCAAGCAGACGTCGCTGAAATGTGCTCATCCTTGATGCCACACACTAGCCTGTCGCGTAGCATCTCTTCCAAGGAGGCTCCAAAGTCACAACGCATTGCAAGTTGCCTTAGTTCCGAAACAAATGCACGTTCTCGCCGTTTTGTCTCGTCCTAGAGTTGAAATTGAATCGCTGAACAGTGATGGCTGGCGCTGGGTTGAAGTGATTTTGCAGCAGTGCCACTAAGTCCCCGTAGGACTTGTCAGCCGGTTTGTCTGGAGCGACTAGACTTCTGATCAACTTGTAGGTTGATGCCCCACAAACACTCAGTAGAATGGCTCTTTTCTTCGCTGCATCATCTACATCATTAGCAACAAAGTACTAGTACTGCTCCTACCTCTCGCTATAAGCAGTTTCTGTCGCGCTGTCAAACTTTTAAATGGTCCCATACCTCTAAATGTCACTTCTTTCTCTTTTGGATCAAATCCCGACTCGTCGCCAATTTATGTTGTAACCTAGCTATATCTGAGTCCCGCGAGGTAGCCAACGACGTAAGGGTCACCCGGTCTCGAGGCCGACAACATAAACGAACCGCACAGCAGTACTATAATGGCTTTGCTACCAATACTAGCTCCGATCTTTGGACCACTTCAATGCATGTGTTTCCCCGGCAGAGGCTATTTCTATTGATGAGTTGCTTAATTCTCCAACGACCCAAAAGATGCTGTCCACTAAAATAGAGAACAAGCAGTTTCAGTTGCTTTTTGATGCCTCCTCTATTCCAAACAGGGCTCGTTTAATGCCTGCTTCATCAAACCTTGCAGCTTCTTGGCTATCAGTTATACCCTCTCCAGGTCTTAACCTCCACCTTGACACAGCTGAATTCCAAACAGCCTTAAAATGGTGGCTAGGTATTGACATGTTTGGTGGTATAGTAGGTGCGTGCCCATCTTGTTCAACCCAGTCATTAGATCCCTTAGGTCACCACGCCCTAACATGTAGATATAATGGGGATGTAGTGTCACGCCACAACCAACATAGGAATACCTTTTTTTGAGAATCCTGCAGACAGGCTGGTGTTGGTGGACAAATGGAGGTAGGAAGTGGTTTGGGGCATGATGAACGGCGCACCCGGCCAGCTGATGTCCTAGTGCCAAATTGAATGGGATCTGGGGAAACCTGCAGCTTTTGATCTCACTGTTGCATCACCGCTTAATCAAAGCATCCTCAATGAAGTCATCTGCCCGGGTTTCCGAACAAAGGAAGCATGCCTCCAACGATGTTAGTGCTCAGAGCTAGGCTGGTCATGCATACCTTTAGCTGTTGAGACTTATGGTTGCTGGGGAGCAGAAGCACGCCTACATCTTTCACGCCTTGCCTCTCGCCTACTAAATTGCTCCAAATCACATGCCACCTCAACACTGTATGGTAGGCTCAACTTGGTTCTAGTCAGAGCAAATGCAAGGGCACTGCTATCCCGAGCATATGGCGTCGGCTCTGACATCCCAGCTTAACTATAGGTCGACAATCAGCTGTTCAGACATAGTCGTTGTGTATTTTGTGTGTGCTCATTTACATAGTTACATTTACATTACCTGCTGTGGTGCTGTGTACAATCTATTATTAAATAATAAAATTGTCACCAATAATTATAATTTTAATTTTTTTTGTTTAATGTTAATTTTCAATGCGCGTGCACCTCTTTCGTATATCAATTTTGGCTTAGTTCGTTCGGTTCCGTTGATCGTGACACACTAACAGTTCCTGCACGCAGAAAGCTGCCAACGTCAGGTAACGGGTATGCATGTACGCAGTGATGCCGCGGTCAGCTATTATCGATCCGGTCGCGTTCACGGCTAACCGTACCGGATCCACACGGTCACGTTGGCGGACGAACAGTGACCGTGTTTTACCAATACGGTCACGGTGGCGGTTTGACGGTTGGCCGCCTGGATTCAAGCCGGTCCCGGTCGATATCCGGTCCAAACCAACAGCACGAATTAAATTTAATAACCATCTGATTCTAGTGTATATTTAACGTTACTCTTTCCACTCAGCCAGCATCCATCCGCCATCTCTTGCGGTCAGCTTTAGCTGAGAAAATACCCTTTCAGAGTGAGCACTGGACACCGGAATGGGTAAATCAGTATTTTAGCAATGCGAAGGAAGTTTAATAGCTTCATGGTCGCTCCACCATTGCATGACGTCATTAACGCGCCAGTTAAGCATATAGCGCTTCAACTCGTCTTCTATGCTCCCTCGCGCTCCTGTGTGCCACCCCAAGGATCTCTTTGGTAGCAGTACATGGCTGCAGCAGAATGCATGATGTAGTTGAAATTCGCACTTGTAATGCCAAAATGTTGACTTACGTCAAAGCCAATGCATCCAGTGCAAATATATTGTGATTGGGAACAGCATCTCCCTAGATGAAACTTCTGCAGAATCTGCACACCACAAAATCCATTAATTTTATTCGAATAAACAGTGATATTACTCATGTATTCTATAGATAGTGTAAATAAAAATATATCATTCTTAACTACCCGGCAGGAAAGCGGTGTCAGAGTATGTCTTGTTATCGAATTGTCACTTCGGTGCATGATTGTGTCAATTCTCACAGGTTCCCAGTCCTAGGTTATCCAACAAAATTTCTTTATGTCTGACCCGCAGTTGACCGTCAAAATTTTTGACGGTCCCACGGTTTTTGGCCTCAATAGGCTGACGGTTAAGTGGTTCGCGAACTAATTCAATTATTCACTTTTCCTGACGGTCACGGACGCGGTCAAGCCAACCGTATCGCCTAGTTTGACGGTTGGCGGGCGAACCGCGGCATCACTGCATGTACGTATCTTGTCTGTTTTACTTGTATGCCAAAATGTTGACTTTGAGTCCTCGAAGTGTGCATAACACAGATATTCACTTGTACTGCGCTTAACTTCAACGGATTAGCCAAATTCCAATGCCATGCGATAATGAGGGTCTAGTTACTTGTTACGTAGGTAAAAGTGGGGACGAGACCTAATGTCCATTTTTTGCAATGAAACACCCGTGATTGATATCTCCGTCAAATTATGTTATTAACGTTAACGTGATGCATATAATTATAACTATTCCAAATGGGGCCGGGGAACGAGCGAGGATGTTACAAGAGATGGCATTGCCGCCATTTTTAATAGTAATCATTGAATCATGAGCACCAATGACCATTATAATATAAATCCTCCAAGAACCGACAGGTTCAAGATAAAAAATATGTTTTCATCTCAGTAAAACACACTGCATGGCGTTTAGTGGATCAGAATCTGTTGCCGCAAGTAAAAAAATCCAACACGCGAATCGAGATTTATAGCTGGTGGAATACTGTAATTAGGTCAGGAAACTTCATTTTATGTACTTGTCTACGGAAAGCACTATTTTGCCACCAGTAACCATACTTTCAATATAAAGCTGGTATTTTCGTTTTAGAATCTAAGACAGAGGATACTGTGCTACAAGATTCCGTTGCCACAAGTGAAGTATCATCTTGGATTAGTTAGTAATTATCAAATATAGGTTTTTGCTGTACATTATTAATAGCACGTATTTTATAAAAACGGATAATGGATAATATACCAATAAACAAATATCATATTAAATATGCACAACAGAAATCATGCGATGGGATCTCAGAAACAAAAAATATATAACTTTTACAACATTGGTGACCGCTAATTTCTCCGGGCCATATTATTATTGCTCCACTATACAGCATAATACATATACACCCCACCAATAATTTACAATTATTATTAATACAACAGCTTAAGGGATGTTTTTGCCCAGTTTTGTCACAGGGCCAGGCTGGGTGGTCAACTTGAGGTAGGTCATGATAGGGGGCTGAAAGTTCGCTCAGACATCCTAGTGCCCAACTGGATGATTGGGAAGCCAGCTGCTTTTGACCTAACAGTGGTCTCTCCGCTTAACTCCACTACATTGAATGAAGCAGGAGCCAGAAGTGGGTCAGCTACTGGAAAGGCTGAAGTGCACAGAGTTGGGTTGGGTCTGCATACCCTTGGCAGTAGAGACCTACATGTATGGTTGTTGGGCTGTGGAAGCTCAGGGTTCCATTTCTCGGCTGGCTGCCTGTCTGGCTTTGCAGTTTCAGTGTAGCAAGTCAAAGGCCATTACAAGCATCTATCAGAGACTGAACCTCACCTTAGTTCGCTGCAATGCCAGAGCCTTGCTATCCCACGCTAGGTTTCAGCATTCAGTGGGCGAGGGCTGAAAATGTTTTGTGTGTGTGTTTTTCCTTTCAGGTTTTTTTTTGTTTTTTTGTGTGTTTTTTTCTCTCTTTTAATAATTGTGTGTAGTCTAATATTCTGTTGTTTCAGTTAATTCCCGTAAATAGGATTATGAAAAAAAAAAACAACAACAACCTAACAATCCAACTACATTTTAAACTACTAACGATTAAAGTCTGCAGGTACCATATTCCTAGCTAGAATAGCCCTTGTGATGGCTCTCACCAGAGGGATATTCAGCCTCCCCATGTCATTTATTACTCTAAGATGTAAGCGTCCTTCAGCTCCCCAGCAACCATAAGTCTAAACAGCCAAAGGTATGCATGACCAACCTAGCTCTCTCTGAGCACTTAGAGGCATGCTTCCGTTGTTCGGAAACCCGGGCAGATGTGTTGTCAGGCACTTCTTCATTGAGGCTGCCTAGCGGTGATGCAACAATACTTTTTTAATAATTAAAAAAATTGGGTAGTTAATAAGCAGCACTGACGCTACATTCAGCCAATGTCACTTTGAACCTAGCTTTACAGCAGTACACGTACGTCTGCGTCCTCTGATCTGTTCTGAGAAGCTATACTGGACCTATACGTGCAATAGGTTGGGTTCGATCGCGCTCGATCGTGTGCGTGGCATACAGTTCAGTTACGTCACGAACATATGACTCAGGATGGTTTCCACAGCATTTTGAGTAGATTTGCAGTATAAAATTTGGTCGTGTACGCTAAAATAACGCACGAAGACGAAAAGGTCTATTGGTTCAACGTCACTATTGAAAGACCAGTCTGGTCCTGTCAGGCACATACGGGCGGGCTCATTATCACGTAATCATTTTATTGCATTGCGGTATAGATTTTTAAAAAAGTGCATGGGTGAACCTCTGCCTAGCTTCCGTCTCTGGATTAATGGCATTGCGGATAGAACCCATCCTTTGGTGGCAGTGACGTCATAATGAAAAAGTACACAAATCCTGCAAGACGTCTTTTCTCCGCTCCTCTTTAGGAAGATGTTGGCCTGCACACTATACACCCTTCTACGCAGACCCCAGTGATTCTGGATGCATACAATATTCCAAATGGCCCAGAAAACACATCAGGTGCACAATGTTGAAGAAACTACCGGTATATCCATACTGTACACGCATAATAACACGAAATGGCATGCGTTAACTATCCATGTGCATGCAAGTTAGAGATGTTGATGAGTCAGATTTTATGGGGCCTATGACCGGGACCCAAACGCTCTGTTACCCGGGCCTCACTAGCTACGGCTCTCACCGGTTAGAAGCGTAATGGATACAAATTAATCTATTGCAGTCACATGCATGGTGCCTCTACATCAATTGCATCTTCATGCAAACGCTTGTGTGTACGTTGCCTTTTTTCCGGTAGAGAAGACTCAATTCCTAAACCATCGGCTACCAAGCCCGCAGATGTTAATTAGCAACCGCGTATGGGATCGTTTCAAGCCTAACGCATAGGACCCTACATTATAAAATTTCCAGTACGCGCAATAGCCTGCGTTGAAATGTATGGCTAATTACAATCTATGAACAGATTCTCCGATTCTCAGTGCGTAAGGAGCAATGTGTAGAGGGCATTTCACAAATCTTATGCGTTAGGTCCCTTTTCGCTGAAACGATCCATATCATGAGATTCAATGAATTTCATTAGATGGACGATCAATTTTGTACGTCCGTAGTACATGTACGTTTAAATTGCATGCTACGAATGTAATACAATTTGGACCACGAGGCCCCATTATACCTTGAGGCCCGGGGTAGGTAACCCGCTAACCCCCCGGCTCACCGGCCTGACTGATAGAACGCCCTAAAAGTAGCCGTCGGTGGATTTACACATGTAATCTTCAAAGGGGTATGAGCCTCTTCTGTTGAATATTACAGACCGAGAAGTTAATTATTTAAGCAATTTTAACACCGACGACAAATTCCAAATGACGTAAGAAAACGTAATAAAAAACAACTGATAAACGAAAATTTGATGCGGAGATAAGAATCCGAACTAACACTGGCCTAAACCTATATTGTACGTACTTTCTCTTTTTACGCTCCAAACAAATATATATTCACCACAATCAGTGCCATCATGGGTACGCTGATGTAGCACCAAGCCGAAGGGAAAATGAACACTTCGCCCGCGCCATAGGCCATGAAATAGCCGACCAGGGCCAGGGCCGAGGTGACCAAGTTGGTCCTGTAGTGGGACGTCGTGAGCCCCGGAATTAGCCACAGCATCAGATACATCAGGTAGTTGGCATTGAAGTCTACTAGGTTGTAGGACGTCCATTCCCAGTAGAGGTGGGAGAGCTGCCTGCGAGTGCACACGAGGCTGTTGGCAAACACGCTGTGCTCTTTGGTCTGCGGGTTGGTTGCGGGGTCGTAGAGGGCCCGCGAAATTAGGTTCACTCCCATCCAGCAAAGGCTCATCGCGATGGCGGTGAAGAAAGTGCTCCTCTCCCGCTCGCGGCTGATCTGGTAGAAGTACACGTTCCACATCAGTGGTTGGAGAATGACGAAAACGTAAGCCACCTCCGTCAGATAGCGGTTGACGGGTTTGTCACACTCGTTCACGGTCCAGTATTGCACGGTTTGCAGGAGTTCCATCAGGGTGTAAAAGAGGACCACCCATTGAATGTTGGTGGCTCGCAGGCGTGGGGCGGCGGTACAAATGTAAGCCACCACGGCAGCGCCAACCACAAAGAAAGCACAGGAAATCTCTGCGTTGTAGCACATTGCCTTTGTTACTCTTATTCTTGACTTCGGAAACTGTCGAGTTCCGTTTAATTACGTACTACAATATCTGGATATTATAGTAAACTGACTGACGTCACGGGAACCGTCGATTATCTATGCGTTAACTCTCACAGGTGCAGGGAGATTTCCAGCCTGTCGATGATTCGGGTTGATAAACCCATCAGGTTTTGATTTTATAAATGATCAGTCTTTCGTGTGCAACAGTGCAATATTGCGCCGCAGGTGCTTTAATCCCACTTTTTTTTGTAATCTTACCACTAGCGTTTCTAGAGTCAACAGCACACTGTTCAGTTTATTTGCTTGTTAAATTCCCCGAAACGCTTGTTTCTTACAATACCGCAACAAGTTTTGGCTAACCACTGTCTATCATACCAATTCATTATCACGACTTCTGGTTACTGAAGCCATGATGATGAAGAACTTAATCTTCAAGTGTCAAGGGCGTGTCATAGTGCCATATATGTGCAGAGTCTCCCCACGTAAACGAATGATGATACGCGTCGTATGCGGACTGATATGCTGATAACAGTATCAGCATATGAGCAGCAGTATGCAGATGGATATGAAGGGGATTCGGTCATAGATAATAGAGAAGAGATGGGCAACAATCACGTGATCCATTCAGAATGCTCGGACTATACGAGATAGTTATATTCGCACCTCAAAAAGAGTCACAAGGTGGAGATAAAATGCATTTTTTGATAATCACTGGTGTAGCGTTCTAGCTATAAATCGATAGTCGGATGAAAGTTTATTGAGTTTATGGACAAAAACATGAATTTCATTAAGTCACGTACATGACTTTATGAATCACATTACACCACGTGGCATTCCGTTGGCGAAATCCAATTATGCTGTCATAGGCGATTAATTAGGTTAGTTAATTGTGCATTATGCAAGACATTGCGGTACAAGATAACATGACTGCACCGCTGCGGTAATGAATGCTTTGAAGTGCAGTCTACCCATATATACGCGTAGTCAAACCAGCTCTCAATTGCATGCAGGGTAAATGCATGATGAAGAGATTAGAACTAACTTGCTGCCCACAATCGCAATTGCCCACAATTGCACTGATGCTTGGATGTGCATTCGCTGTTACACATCATCAGCAGCCTGCATAGTTTTACTCATATCGAGAAATCGTCCATACATCGGAGGTCATGCATCTTGCGATTTATTTTCAAATTGAATTTAAACACGTTTAGTATGTACAATAAATTGGTCTGATTATAATCTGTACTTTATAAATTGATATCATGAACTGTTCTTTAACTAAAATCAAGACAAAAAATTAATTTCTACCGCTGGCGCATAATTTAGTTATACATGTATGTCATTGCGCAATGCCTTGCGTCATCTGCCAAAATTATTCAGTAAAACGAATCAACTTAAATTTCCTGTGTAAGCTGCATGACTATATAAATGCCGATGCGCGATGACGACGCCATGTATTACGTTAGCGGTTGTTATAATTTAAGCTGAATCAAGTTATTGTGCACATTTATTCACCATTATGATAATATTGTCAATTACACTTGCTGGCATTGCCGCATCAGGCCTAAAAGGCATGTCATCACCACCAAAACACGTTTCTGCACACAATGTGTGGTTTGTATATGTATAGTATGTGCTTTAAAAAACATACACAATTTGCTCTCTTAGAACTGCTATAGCTAGTAGATCCAAATGTACATGTACACCAGGCAGCCTAACATCAGTTTAGACAATACACTATTCAGCTAGCTAACCACAGTTTACATAGCACACAATGAAAGAATATTATATTTATCATCAAGGGCAAAGTGTACATTTACAGAATGCGATGCTGCATCTCATGTACCAACACAGGCCTAACTTGGACCTACATAGGCCTACCCTGATCCTACATGTACCACCTACACAGGCCTAACCTGGACCTAAATGTACCTACACAGGCCTAACCTGGACAATGTACATGTACCTACATCGGCCTAACCTAGACCTAAATGTACAATTACTACCCTGGACCTACTACGTATAAGGTCTAAGCTTGTAAGTTTTGTAGCAAAACGCGACAGAACAGTTCAAGCAAGCTACGCTAAGCCTTCTAGTGGCGTACACCTAACCCTTCCCTTCCCTTCCCGCCCCCCCCGTACCGTGTGCATTATTTAGAAACAACATACGCCTACATGCACACTACATTGCTCAAGGTTTAAGCGCACGCCACTGTGCACGCCACTGTGCAGGGTACCGAGGAGTGTAGTGCTCCAGCAAGAGCTGGCAGCCGTGGGTAAGCGTTATGGTTACGACGCGGGATATGTACAAGCTACTATATATAGTACATAACACAGCATCACCACTTCACCATGCAAGCGTGCGGCAGCGCACAATAGGTAGCAACAAACCTTTGCTAATGTTGCCTAATGTACGTACGTCCGTATTTCAATTTTTGTGGGCACGAGACGGGGACACTAGGAAATCCAAGAAGGAATACTTCTGTGGAATATGGAACCGAATTTTCAAATGCGAAGACCTACGTTTAAAAGCGCAGAATAGTTGCTTTGTGTATCGATCAGCTATATGTTTCTGTCAGGAGCTAACAGTAGATCTTTAAGGTTTTGACGTAATAGACTGTGGAATTTTGTGATGAGGAACTCACCCCGTTGACTTCATGAACATTTGAAAAAAAAGCCCCTACAATTCAATGGAACCGAGGACTTATTCGGGAAAAATATGGTGACGTGTTTAAAAATCTTGCCAAATGTGCCGCACTAACAATCTGTCAGGAGCTAAGTTGTAAAAAAACATTTGGTATGCTTTCCATACTGTGTATGGAACGATTACGGAAATATGTGATGATTACGCAAACCGCGAATTAATGAAGGGCTACCGTTGACCGCTCATTTCTATCTGTGCGTGTGCGGTGCAAGCATTCAATATATGCATGATGCAAATGGTTGCATGCATATGGTATATGGTTACAATGCAGAGTGCAGCAGATAGTATGCAGGCATTGTTTCCTTGCAACTACTGGTTATGACAATAACAAAGGTCAGGTATTGGCATCTGTTTACTACCACTATAATCTTTCGTGCAGCTAATATATAGTCCTTCACAATTCACTGGGATAAACGTTCAGTGATCATGGTTGAATGGATTTATGACTCCAGGTTAAAAGTGACACTGTCAATAAACCTAATGTTCGTGCAAAGGTGATCTGCGAGTATATATTGCATGCAGAGCGATCACGCAACGTAATACGTTATTATTAATAGGACATTAAATAATAATCGAATCGGATCAGCTTCAAAACGTTCTATAGATCTTGCAAATAAAAAAGCGGGGGAAATTAAAGAATGCAACGCCGAACGGACTGATCCGCAGCCATATGAACCTAGTCCCTCGTTTATGCTCTGAACAGACAATTTGCATGTCTGCGACATGAATTAATTAATCAATGATGCATATTATCTCCCACCTTACACGCCAGCTGGCCTGGTCACAAATTTCAGATACATGTAGAATACAATTCTCAAGCTTCCACCTCTGTATGATGTTTGTAGTATTCTCATGTGTATGACATATGTCTTATTGTTTTACAGGTGGGATTGGAGACTGGATTGTTTATTGGCAGCTTTCACACGGTGCGTAATTTGGAGCCTGTGCTGAGTGGTACTGAGCCCGTCCTCAATGAGTGGGGTTGTCCACTTCTAACACTGACGAACGTGATTCGTTGCACAGCATCAACACTCGTCAGCTGAGCAGTGTCTGTCGTACACCAGTGTGACAGCCAATGTGTCTTGGCAGAACAGGAGACAACATCAAGGATTGAATGAGAACTGGTGACACAAAAGATAACTGTGCTTTTACATAACACAGACAACAATATGTAACATATTCTGTATGCATTGTTTGCCATAAAAATTACATGTTTGAGTTTAAATAAAGTTATTGTTTACCAGTAACTATTAGTACTGACGCGGGGCGTGGTATAGAAACCACCGTACGTCGCTTTTTCGTATACGGGTACGTATCGGAGGCGTACACGCATGTAATACGCAAATTATTGCTACGCTTCACGGTTAAGCTTACCCATCGCTTGCGTTACTCTCGCAATTATCGGATCCGTGTAGCAATTCCAACATACCCGTAACGGAATCCAATTTTTGGCCGTGTAACAGGTCTGCACCCGTGGCAAAGTTTATGTAGTACAAAACCACCAATCTCACCTTTGATGTAATCTGGAGGTCTACCTGGATGCTGAGAACTCCTCCAAGTTTCCGCTTCCCATACCACAAACTGCACCTCCCCTCCCCCCCCCCCCCCCCCCCCCCCCCCCCCCCCCCCCCTTATTTTCTCGACAGCATCTCCTCTCTTAATGATTGTGCGAGTGACAACAACTGTTTTACGGGACAAGTGCAGCAGATAGTATGCAGGCATTGTTTCCTTGCAACTACTGGTTATGACAATAACAAAGGTCAGGTATTGGCATCTGTTTATAATCTTTCGTGCAGCTAGTATAGTCCTTCACAATTCACTGGGATAAATGTTCAGTTGATTTATGATCAAATACGCATGGTTGAATGGATTGATGACTCCAGGTTAAAAGTGACAAACCTAATGTTCGTGCAAAGGTGATCTGCGAGTATGTATTGCATGCAGAGCGATCACGCAAGGGAATACGTTATTATTAATAGGACATTAAATAAAAATCGAATCGGATCAGCTTCAAACGTTCTATAGATCTTGCAAATAAAAAAGCGGGGGAAATTAAAGGATGCAACACCGAACGGACTGATCCGCAGCCATATAAACCTAGTCCCTCGTATATATGCTCTGAACAGACAATTTGCATGTCTGCGACATGAATCAATTAATCAACGATGACCTTACTACATTATCTCCCACCTTACACTCCAGCTGGCGTGGTCACAAATTTCAGCTAGAAAGCCGTTTACAATTAGCTGTTCTCAAATGCAGACTGCCTGCATAAGTGACATGTTACCTAACATTGTCGTGTTTCGAATGTGCGGCGAAGTCGTGTCACGAATGTGTGAAGTCGTGTCCCTTAATTGCACGCGAGTTCGTGTCTCGAAAATGTCGCTTCGTGCCACGACTAACCTAGCTGATGCGTGTGAAACACAAGTATGCTCGATCACGCACGGGTATCACTCGTGACGCGCGCACGCGTGTGTCAAGCTACGTCTGGATGGTACTGTATGCGCGATTTATACAAACGATCCCGATCGCATCGGGTAAGTTCGCATAGTAACTCAACTGGTAGAAAACCTTTTTGGGCAGCGCGAAGACAGGTCTGGGACCGATTTCATGGCATCAAAAAACTGAAGGAGGGCCACACTCATAACGCAGATCAACTACACAGCATTATCTGTATGGTACTATCCGCGCGTGAGTCAATTTTGAGGGCACGAGATGGAGGAACGTACAGATTCAACATGAAATGCTTCTCCCGGGTATGGAAGCCGATTTTTCAATAGGAAGGCCTAGTTTTTAGTACATTTTATAGTTCTTCGATGTACTAGCTATATTATTTTCAAATATCAAAATCGTAAATTGTAAAGGTATTGACACAAATGACCGTTGAATATTGTAATGAGAAACCCTTCTCATTGACTACCTGTACATTTGGGGACAATGTTATGACAATCCTAGGGAAGCCCCAGCTTAAATAGGAAAAATACGGCGACACCACTAAAAATCATAACAAATGTAGTGTACTGACATTTTCAAATTTCAAATCCTGGGAAAAATCTGGCCTCCTTGGTATACAACTAAGCCATACATTGGTATGGGAAGGTATACGGGAATATTCGGTGATTCGCAAACCGCGAGTAAATTATTCTGACTTTTGACCGCTCATTTCTGGATATGAGTAGATAGCTTGTCTTGGTACCCAACCTTGTTACAGTGTGCAGCTTGCATTCATAGTTCTCCATCGTGCAGTGTGTAGCTTGTTTTTGCATTGTAAGCTTGTATTGGTACCCTACCTTGTTACAGTATGTAGCTTGCCTTGGTAGTGTGCTTTCTCGCAGTGTGTATACCTAGTTCAGTGCCTTGATACAGTATTAGCTTGTATTGGTACCCCACCTGCATACCTGTAAACCTAGCCCACCAGCATACATGTACATGCACATGTACATGTATGTGAAGTTGAACTGTAAAAAGAAACACTCCAATTCCTATGCAGCAATACTAAGACCAAGCATGCAACAGATGGTCACAATTGTGAATGAATTTCCTAGCCTGGTATCATGTAGCTTGTCATGCATGGTTCTCAACCTTGTTACGCTTGTCTTTATTTTGTAACTAAATTTTTCTTGTCTTGGTACCCTGCCTAGTTAGGGAATGTAGCTTACCATGGTGGTGTGTCTTGTCACAGTGTATAGCCTGTGAAATTGTATAGCTTATCTCCTTACCCAGCTTTGTAACAGTGTGCAATGCAGTTTGCCTTGGTACATGTAGTTTGCCATCTTGCAGTGTGTAGCAATGTGTAGAGGACATTTCACAAATCTTGAAAAAACATGCGTTAGGCCCCAATTATACCTTGAGGCCCGGGGTCGGTAACCCCTAACCACCCCCCTCCCTCCCCCCCCCTCTCACCGGCCCTGACTGATAGAACGCCCTAAAAGTAGCCGTCGGAGATTAAGGGGTGATTATTTACGCTATTTTAAATTCCAAATGACGTAGGAAAATGACAACGTCACAAAATAAACAACTTACAAACAAAAATTAAAATTTGATGCGGTGGTGGAACAATCCGAACTACCACTGGCCTAAACCTATATTGTACGTACTTTCTCTTTTTACACTCCAAACAAATATATATTCACCACAATCAGTGCCATCATGGGTACGCTGATGTAGCACCAAGCCGAAGGGAAAATGAACACTTCGCCCGCGCCATAGGCCATGAAATAGCCGACCAGGGCCAGGGCCGAGGTGACCAAGTTGGTCCTGTAGTGGGACGTCGTGAGCCCCGGAATTAGCCACAGCATCAGATACATCAGGTAGTTGGCATTGAAGTCTACTAGGTTGTAGGACGTCCATTCCCAGTAGAGGTGGGAGAGCTGCCTGCGAGTGCACACGAGGCTGTTGGCAAACACGCTATGCTCTTTGGTCTGCGGGTTGGTTGCGGGGTCGTAGAGGGCCCGCGAAATTAGGTTCACTCCCATCCAGCAAAGGCTCATCGCGATGGCGGTGAAGAAAGTGCTCCTCTCCCGCTCGCGGCTGATCTGGTAGAAGTACACGTTCCACATCAGTGGTTGGAGAATGACGAAAACGTAAGCCACCTCCGTCAGATAGCGGTTGACGGGTTTGTCACACTCGTTCACGGTCCAGTATTGCACGGTTTGCAGGAGTTCCATCAGGGTGTAAAAGAGGACCAAACTGACTGACGTTACGTGAACCGTAGATTATCCATGCGTTAACTCTCACAGGTGCAGGGAGATTTCCAGCCTGTCGATGATTCGTGTTGATAAACCCATCAGTTTATAAATGATCAGTCTTTCGTGGGCAACAGCGCAACATTGTGTTGCAGGTGCACCTCTTTTTTTAAATCTTACCACTAACGTTTTTAGAGTCAACAACACACTGTTCAGTGTATTTGCTTGTTAAATTCCCCGAAACGCTTATTCCTCACAATACCGCAACAATCAGTTTTGGCTAACCACTGAACAATCATACTAATTCATGATCACGGCTTCTGGTTACTGAAGCCGTGATGGTGAAGAATAGTGTCAAGGGAGTTGGCAATTATTGCGGTAACACTGCGTGTCCAGTGTTGCCGCGATGCGGAAACGATCTCCGTATCGTCGATGCATATCCTGTATCGCATCCGGAATCCATAATCGACGATGTTAACTAATGAGATATCGACGATACTTGACGATCTGTTTTTATTCATACCGCCCACCTGAAGCACGTGTTTGCTTGCGGTCTGTTATGTCGTCTCAAGGAGCTCAAGGGGCAGAATATAGCGGTTCTGTTCTAAGCAAGGCAAAAAATACAAGCTGGGTGTGGAAACACTATGTTCTGGACAGGAAACCATCAGAAAAAGAGAAGTTCCCTCCTGCTAGATGCAAATTATGCGACAAGGTTGTAACTCGTGCACGAGGCAACACGTCGAACATGAATAGACACATCTGGGACAAACATTCCGTTGAGTGTTCGCTGTAAGCCAAGTAATTCCAATATAGAAAGACACGGTGTTTCATATTTGTGCTCTTATTTACAATAGGGACAGAGAAACATCAAAGCGCCTTTCTGCTGCAGAAGCTGAGATACCCTGCCCGATATCCTTAAGTGAGGAGGACGTTAACTGCGCTGACGATCTATTGGTCAATGCAATGGTGTGGGGGCTGGTACCAGCATACGAAATGGAGAATCCTTTCCTTCGACTCTTCGTGAATAAACTTTCAAAGGGAGGATATGCGCTACCCTCATCGCACGAAGTTAACTAAAATGATCGCTAAGAAGTATGAAGAAACCAAAGAAGTGGTATGCTACACAGATAGGCATAGAATCAATAGTTATTTACAAATTTTAAGAACCAAACGAAAATGTCTGACTTTAAGACCATAACAGCCATTATGTAAAAGAGTGTTAATGTCTAAAGACATCAAAGCATGCACAGTAATGTAACAAATGCATTCCATTTTATCATGATACAGCTAAAGAACAGCATTGAACAGGCATCTTCGGTAGCCATTACAACCGATGGAGCTACTATGAAAAATTCAGGTGATTCTTATGTGGCCATAACAGGACATTGGATCACACCAGCATGGAAGTTAATGTCTGCAGTCCTGGGTGTTAAGATTAGTGATGGTACGTATCATGTGCATGTCATTTAATTGGATAGACTATTTTTATATCAACACAGAGTCACATACTGGAGAGGCAATACTTGCATTAATAAAGAATGTCACCCAGAAGGATTTCTTTCTATGCAGTAACAACTGACAATGGAACCAACTTTGTTCGGGCAGTTGACTTGATGCTGAGCCAGAACATAACTGAGGAACATGTTAGATGTGCATGCCACACTTTGCAACTGTCCATCAAGAATGCACTTGAGGTAAGAATATATGCCTTGTTTTTGTTTACTACTGATTCTATGTTACAGTTCATCAAACCAGTTGCTGAACTCATTGATTTGTTCAAGAGAATTGTTAATACAATTAGTGGTTCTCCTGTCCTGCTTAAAGCCTTGCGTGATAAGCAAAACAACCCAAACCTGGCCTTTCAGTTTGAATCACAACATGATGAAGCACAAAGCATTGATGAAGAGGATGGCTATGATGATAGCATAGCCCAGGATGAATTACAGACGAGCATTGAAGTAGGAATTGATGATTCATTGATGAACTGTGAATATTTGCACTGGGGAAGAACAAAGAAGTTAATAAAAGATATAGTTACCCGATGGAATTCAACCTATGACATGCTACAGCGGGCATTAGAGCTCAAGGAAGCCATAGACTTTGTCCTCATTGACACTGGAAGGCATGATATTTGTCCATTTTATGAGCATTGGAGGTCAGCACTCATGCTTTGTAATTTTTTGAAACCTTTTGCTGTTGTAACTGACATACTACAAGGAGAAAAATACCCCACACTAGGTTGTGTCTCACGCTATGTGTCTTATTTGCAGCAAGGTATGTTGGAAGGTATTTGGTATTGTTATAATGTGCTGATCCATTTTCAGGATTAAAGCTGCCATCTCCTCCAGCATCATGGAATTTGAATGACAGCTTGTGGGCTGAGCAGGGCGTTGTATCTGAAGTGAGAGATTTTATTCTGGCTAACATGGATCGCAGGTGGAATGCTACAAATCCACTACTCCTGATGGGATCCATCACTCACCCTGGCCATAAATCTTTGTCATGGTTGCCACCCAACCAACGGCAAATAGGAGTGGATCAGCTTCGTCTGAAAATGAATAATGTGAGTGGACTAGCAATGGGTGTCCCACATGTTGAGGCACATGGCTCTGAAATACATGTCACAAAGCAGCCACGGCTTACACTATCACAGCAGGCCAAGTCGTTGTTTTCATTTGGCAAATCTCCCCCAGAGAGTGTTGATTCAGAACAGCAACTTGGTGATGAACTACAAAGGTATGAAGCATTTAAATAATTGTAAGGTTCCCCTACATTTTATAATACTAAAATGTAGGCACCTCAATGAACCTGAGATAGATCATCTATCTGCAGACCCTCTGGCATGGTGGGAAGCACACTGCAATGCATACCCTAACATAGCTATTTTGGCTAAAAAGTATCTTGCAGTACCAGCTTCTAGTGCCCCTTCTGAACGGGTGTTCTCAACATCAAAGAATATCCAGCAAAAAAAAGATGGCGCCTGTTACCTAGTCGACTTGAAGAAATAATATTTCTTAAGCACAACCAAGCAGTGTTTGCAAACATATAATACTATTTGTTTTTGACTGTGCTATTAAGGAACTTTCTATTGAATTTTCTTGCTTGTTGTACATGCAGTCAGCTCGTATAATTTACATCTCACAACATTCAAAGTCAGTTAGCTTTCTTGAAAATAATCAATATTTAGCTACATCGGATGATGTACTCGCACTAGAGAACAAGAAACGCGCAACGAAACCACTTCCTGCTCTACTACGCAGCATGGAAGGACATACAAGGTGAATCGTCGATTGATCGACGATAATCTTATGAATATTCGTCGATTTAATGACTCGTCGATGCATAACAATCGTCGATGAATTGATATAGAATCGACGATATAATTAGAATCGCGGCAACACTGGTTGGAACCTATAGTGTCAAAACTCTGATTGAGTAAATTCACTGAGCCTGCATGAGGTGGATGACTCCAGATGGTCAGCCTCAACATTGGGTTCCTGGACCCTGCTGTTCTTCACCAGTACAAAAAAAAAGATACAGGATTGTCATCTCCATAGAAACAGTCCCAAACAGACTTTTAAAACAGAGCTCTCTTATTGAACCCTAGAACAACAAAGTACCAGGACATTATGCAACAGACTAAAATGCCTCTACCACTAGGCCAAAGGCTTTGCATCAGGCCACTCACCCCTCCCATCATGTACTTGATTGTGAAGTTCATGGCATAAGGACTAATGCTCCCATGCATGCCATCACCATTGCTGCACACAATGTGTGGTTTTTATATAGGTGCTACACATATAAAGTGTGTGCTTTTAAGACATAGGTACACAGTTTGTTCTCTTAGAACTGGAAGTTACAGGCAGCCTAACATCAGATTAGCTAACCACAGTTTACATAGCATACAATGGACCTACCACATAATGAAATTATACGGTGGCCCTGGAGGTCGCGCGACCAAACATTGTACGACAAGCGGTTTTTTGATTGAACAATGTAGCGACGGTCCGATTCCGTGTTCGAGCAATGGAGCAGCGGTCCGATTCTGCGATCGATCCCATTCCGCGATCAAACGATCATCCACTTCCGCTACCGCGCTAACTAGCATTGATCTATTTTTGGGATCAAACAACGGTCTATATTTGGGATCGAACAACGGTTTATTTTTGAGATCGAACAGCGGACCGTTTCTCCGACCGACCAGCCAAACGTACTATGGGATATATAGGTGGTACCTTGCATGACGTCACGTAATTTTATACTATTCGATATACAATAGTACTTGAATGGTTCACAGAGACGACCCAATAGTCGACCGTAAGTTAGCATATCACTATCAGGTAACGATGCATATACATGCACATGCACGGCTAATAGTGCGATACTGGAGGCAGCAGAAGACAATCCTGGTAATACTCGGCTAATGCACCACGTGGTTGTTGGGTTAGTGTGTATGCTGGCTACACTGGCGCAGTAGCAGTAAACTAACGGCATCGCTATACCTTCAGGCTAACATGGCTCAAGAAAAGGCACGCTGCGCTGGGACTTAAACGGCGCAACGTTGTGGAAACACGCCTTACACTTGTACATCTAGCCATTAAGGTCAGTACTTTTTGCCGGGCTATGCAAATACAGAGTGGCGTGACGTCTCCACGTGGGAGGCATAGAATGAACTTCAAACGTCCAGCTGCTGCCTCGGATACCGGGCAATGTTGAGATTGCTACAATTGAAGTACCGGTAGTCCGGTACACCATTAAAAGGTAGCCTCATCTTTGGGTGAGGTACACGTGATCCTCCTTGACATACATCACTCATCTAGATCCACTGTGATGATGCTAAAGTACTGGCAGTAATGGATCCTATTGCTTCACGACTACGTGACTATCGGAGTATGCACAGATCCAGTTGAGGACGATTGTCGGTGACGCGGGGACCTCTCGTTGCTGGCTGATGCAGACGAATGAGTCTGAGACAATGATCGTTCGACCCGCGCAGAGCCCGCTAGTGTCTTTTTGAGGGCTGCACGCAATTGTTCCTGGAACACAGTATCATTAACTAGAGAATCCTCCTTCGACTTCTTGCATGCAGTGCGGAAACAATTTGAGTTTAATTATTATAAAATCATTTTTAGATTACAATTACAATCTCATACTAGTATACATATTTTACACAACTGTTACATCATGTTGTTAAATGTCTCCACCCAGCGCATCATATGTTACAGAGAACCAGGTGTGTTGTTCCTCCTAGCCATTTGCCTCATCATCATGATAACGAGAGTGTGAAGGACACAGCATACGATAGTTGCCATGAAAAGTTTATTTCTTTTTGTCCAGCGGGATGCTCCGGATGAAGTGTTCGATTTGCTGCACCCAACAGGACACGAACCACTGCTTAAGACTGACATATCAATAAATTAAGGACCTCCTCAGTTGAGGACGGATTGTGGTTTTACCATGCAAGCACACAAAACACACCAGTTCAAATGCTCATACCAAACAAACACTGCAATACAGCCACACAAATACAGTCAACAACACACAGATGTGAGGACACACACACACACACACACACACACTCAAAGGTGTGACCACAAAAAGACAATCAAACACCTAGGTGGGGGAAGGATGAGTTGTTTTAGCACTTGATAGGAATATCTAGGTTGACACAAGCAGCCAGCATACAAAACACACCAGTTCAAATGCTCATACCACACAAACACTGCAATACAGCCACACAAATACAGTCAACAACACAGATGCGAGGACACACACACACACACACACACACACATAGCTGTACAGTCAAAAGGTGTGACCACAAAAGACAATCAAACACCTAGGTGGGGGAAGGGTTAGTTGTTTTAGCACTGCACAAAGCAGCACACAAACACACAGCACATATGACACACAAAACACAGCATATATCACACAGAAATACACAGCACATGTCACACACAAACCACACAGTACATATAAAATACAAAACACAAACACTGAATACTCAAACACATCCTGCATAGATGCTACCAAGGCATGCGACATACCTTCCAATTTTACTACTGCATCCAAATAGAACTTGACCACAACATCAGGGTCATTGTTAGTGGCAGTCAGCTCCAACCAAATGATCTTCCGTGAAAATCTGGAGGAACACCGTGAAAATTATGAAACACGATACAGAGACTACTTACCCATCAATACAAGCATGAATGAGGAAGCCAAACGGTTTGAGCTTGTCACACCCATCGATGTGCCAACACCAGTTTGGACCCTGAAATGAAACACTAAGTTCAAGGTATAGGTAGCTGCACACATGGGGCTGGTCGCTTGCCTTGTTCACATATGTTCTCCTTGTAAGTCGTTTAACTTTACGTAGTCGTGAAGCAATAAGATCCATTACTGCCAGTAGCATCATCACAGTGGATCTAGATGAGTGATGTATGTCAAGGAGGATCACGTGTACCTCACCCAAAGATGAGGCTACCTTTTAATGGTGTACCGGACTACCGGTACTTCAATTGTAGCAATCTCAACATTGCCCGGTATCCGAGGCAGCAGTTGGACGTTTGAAGTTCATTCTATGCCCCCCACGTGGAGACGTCACGCCACTCTGTATTTGCATAGCCCGGCAAAAAGTACTGACCTTAATGGCTAGATGTACAAGTGTAAGGCGTGTTTCCACAACGTTGCGCCGTTTAAGTCCCAGCGCAGCGAGCCTTTTCTTGAGCCATGTTAGCCTGAAGGTATAGCGATGCCGTTAGTTTACTGCTACTGCGCCAGTGTAGCCAGCATACACACTAACCCAACAACCACGTGGTGCATTAGCCGAGTATTACCAGGATTGTCTTCTGCTGCCTCCAGTATCGCACTATTAGCCGTGCATGTGCATGTATATGCATCGTTACCTGATAGTGATATGCTAACTTACGGTCGACTATTGGGTCGTCTCTGTGAACCATACTCACTGCTGCTCGCCTCAAGTACTATTGTAATCGAATAGTATAAAATTACGTGACGTCATGCAAGGTACCACCTATATATCCCATAGTACGTTTGGCTGGTCGGTCGGAGAAACGGTCCGCTGTTCGATCTCAAAAATAAACCGTTGTTCGATCCCAAATATAGACCGTTGTTTGATCCCAAAAATAGATCAAGGCTAGTTAGCGCGGTAGCGGAAGTGGATGATCGTTTGATCGCGGAATGGGATCGATCGCAGAATCGGACCGCTGCTCCATTGCTCGAACACGGAATCGGACCGTCGCTACATTGTTCAATCAAAAAACCGCTTGTCGTACAATGTTTGGTCGCGCGACCTCCAGGGCCACCGTAAAATTATCTTCAAGGGCCATACAATTGTAATTCAGTACAATTGTAATTCAGTACATGCATACTTGTGCAAGGGTCCAGGTTTTAGTCAACTTCAATTCCATCTGAATAGTTATCCTCATCTTCACTCTCCTCATCTTTGCCTACGTGTTCATCACCAGCTGTACCATACAATGTACCTAACTGTACATAGGCCTAGAAGAACGGCAATAGCACCAATATCTTCAAAATTCACCTGTAAATCTTTGAGTTTTCGTTCCATCGCGACAAAGAGATACGCGATCCGTTTCTCCGTTGTCCCTCCAGACGCGAGTGAAGTTTTATTTAATGATATTCATCAATCCTCAATCAATCCTATATTGAACCTGCTGCAGCAGGTCAGATACATCAAATAAAAAGGTTGACAGTTGCTCCTTCATGGCAGGAATAGCCCAATTTTGCATGGATATTAATATTTACACATACAGTGTACATGTTTTCGAACATTAAATTTGACTTTGTGCACAGATGGAACGCTCAATTGGCAGAAAAAAAAGCACAGCGCACCTGGCTGGATTTGCACAAATCAACCGTTTTACAGTTTTCAGGCTCTCAAGCGAATAGTTTAGCATCTATCATTATCTAACAGAAATTGTAAGGTCTGCACGGTGGTAAAGTTTACGTAACACTAAAACCACCTTGATGTAATCTGGAGTTCTACCAACAGCCTCACGGTCGGTTTTCAAACAGCCTCTCCCCCTACTAGGCATAGTTATTTCCCCAAGGTGTCTTCTTAATGGCCTCTCTCCTCTCCTATAATCACAGTACCTCCAACAGACAGACACAAATGCACATCACTTAGGAACACCCACAGCACACTCTTAAAAGTATAAAACCTCAGATAGGAGTATATACAGTCTGAGGTTGACACGCAACTTAACCACAAGAAGCATTTTTTCAGGTTCTCAAGCGATATGTTTTTATTTTTATTTTATTTTTTTATAAAGTTGAGCTTACTTGCCTTTGGAATACCAGTATGGGGGAGATCTGCCAGACTATCCTTATCTAACAGAAATTGTAAGGTCTGCACTCATGGTAAAGTTTATGTTGTACAAAACCACCAATCTGACTCTTGATGTAATCTGGAGGTCTACCTGGATGCTGAGAACTCCTCCAAGTTTCACCTTCTTATACCATGGTCTGCTCTCAAACCGCACCCCCCCCCCCCCCCCTTCTCTTCTCAACAGCCTCTCCTCTCTTACACAACAACACCCCTATATCTCACACACAACACTACATGTAGCACACTTTTAAAACATGACCAGTACAAAAAGCATACCCAAGCTTACGCACATGTATACTACCCAGCTTCAATCACGCAGCCGTATGTGGTGTGTGCTGTGTGTGTGTGTGTGTGTGTGTGTGTGTGTGTGTGTGTGGGTGTGTTATGGAGAGGTTGCTGCCTTAATTTTAAGCTTTGTCAATTTCAACATGGGGCACCTTTTAATGGCATTGTGTGTGCATGTGTGTGTGTGTGTGTATGTGTGTGCCTGATATAACAATACCGCTTCATCTTTAAAAACGAACAGTTTGGTTCGTTCAAGATAGTATTACAACTGAACCAAATTTCAGCCCGTCCTGGAAACTGCAAAAACTAGTACAGAACAACCACATTTTGGTTTGTCCAAAAAATCAAATTTTTGAAGTGGTGTATTTTCATATAAAAGCAAAACAAGGAACAAATGTTGCATGTTTTAAGGACAGTAGAAGCAATGACCATGCCATTACACCAACCTGAGAAGTGTCACAGCTCTCAAAACATCATTGCCATAACCATAATGGTTGTAAAGATATCAGGTATTATTTTACATTTGTGGTCGGATTTTTCACACCTTAGGATTGGTGAACCGAACAGCCTAGGCTAAAATAGCTTTGGAATATATACTAAGATTAATGAACTGACCAACTATATGAAACGTTTTGTAAAATAGAAAGATAGGTGTCAAAACCTTGGCTAACTTGATGTGGAATTACCCGCATGCAGGTTGTGCATTGACATGCCTTTGCCTGCTGATATCAGCATAAGGTGCTTAAATGACAAAGATAGACATCTTGCTGTGTACGTTTTTTTTAATTCACTACGACATTAGGATAAAATACATTCATGGTTATACATTTTTGTGTATATTGTTGTGTACTAGCTGACTGTTTGCAATAATATAAATGACATTTGCATACACACAGAAAAAATACATATCTAAATATTGCTTTAGGAGCATTTGATGTGCAAAGTGGATATGTGGAGGACAGTAAAAATTAAAACGCATTTACATCTATTTAGGTGTGTGCAATGTTCTCTATTAAACTATTTGTATGCATTGAAATTGTAACTGCCCTGTCGTGGAATCCATGGTAAAGTCAGTATGGTGCCATAAATATTAATCACTTACACGATACTGGTAACTCATTTACTATTGTAATGGAATGTTGTACGAGATTTTGACCCTTGTTATATATATATAGCATCAAAATCAAATTCTAATCAAATTCAAATAAAATGCTATCGACATCCTATTTTGAACACTTCATACCACACCATTTCAATATGCAAAATGCAGTTTGGTGTCTTGCACAAACGGGTATCGACGTTATGAGGTTCGATCCCCCATGGGGGCTACAATTCAGGTAGGAGCGCCAAATCACTTAAAATTGGCGTAGAGAGGTCCTGTCACTACTGGTTGCTCTGTTCATTAAATTTTATCTTATCTGTTAGGGAGATACTGCTATGCAAAGTTAATGAACATTTTCCCACTCGATTCATGCCATGAATTTCCAGCATGCAGTAGCGAACTGTATGCCTTTTCTATTATTACGTTTTTGTGTATAAAGACATTGCTATTGCAAAGTATTTAAATATAGTTACCAAAAGTGAGGGTGTGGCTAAGAAATTGATTTTGCAACAAATAATTGAACCTAGTTTATAGAAAACGTATTTGCCATTGTATTGATATAGTGATTATTTATTATCGGGTCCTCCGTGCATGCATTCTGCATCACTGATCCCGACATATAAGCCTCTTTCATGAAAGAACAGTTCTCTATACATTTAGCATCAATCTTTAGTATGAGACTTTTCTATAGTGTAGAAGATTGTCACTCCCGTTGAAACGTTTCATGTTTATGTTCCTGGGGGAGTTTGACAAATATTAATGCATCGTTTATATGTGTTTACCATAAGGTTCTATCAAAGAGGAATAATTTAACACAAATTAACAATTGCATACAATGCTGCACTTGTGTTTGAGTAAATTCACTTATAGATTCCAAAAATCAGCAGTCGGATGTCAGTACGGTAGCGGTCATAACAAAAGTCAGTTCCGTCTTAGTGCGACGATCGTATGGCTTCGGGTTTGGTTTAGTTCTGGCTTCGTAGCGATTCAAGCTTCCGCGGCAGTGATTACTGAATTTGTAACGTTTACAAGGAGAAACAGGCTAACATGGCCGGGCAATAGCGGACACATCTGTTATGTATGACATCACTCGATATCTCACTAATTATTGTAGCTCTTCAAACGGATTGGGACGTTTTGAGACACCTAGACTGTCAAAGACAAGTCGTATAGAGGTAGCAGTCAAATAAACGAGCCATTCTTTTAATTGTTGGGAGCTGAGACTTAGATGCTATATTTCACGTTATATAGAGAATCAGTCGAGAACGCACTCGTTCAAATTATACACTACGTTACAAAACACAATCCATTCAGTGATCTACGCAGCAACATCAATTTGTAATAAATACTGCGTGCTTTACTAGAAAACCGGTGTAAACGGAGTTGCGCACTTCGCGGAATTAGTTCACACGTACAGAAGTGCCATAAAGATCATCGTTTTATCTTCGTGTTTTAAAACAAGACTGCACACAGACTTGCTACGATCGTTGCACTAAAACGAACATGTCTTTTATTATGACCGCTACTGTGAGCTTGACACATCCGTTTGGCAGTTATAGTGAATCTGTCATGCAAAAATGATCTTGCAGCAATTAAGCTTGATTCAGCATTGATAACTAAAACATCAAATGACTTCCATTCCAGCCAAAGTGTTGTCTACTAAGATTGATTTGGGGATTATAGTAAAGAGTTGGCATCGCCAGCATTGTGTAAATGGTGAAGAACTAGTGATGAGATTCCATTATTGTAGGAGTGAGAATGCAGTGCGGAAATGTATTATGTACAAAAGTTGCATGCAGGAATATAATGGCATGTCAAGCACTAAAAATTGTTGTGTGATAAAATGATAGTACATAATGGAGATTGAATGTGCTCATGATAACTCAAGGCTTGAGACAGGAGCTGATTGTCAGAAGCGTTCATCATGGGAATCTGAGTTGGATGCATCATTCCTCTATTGATGATGCAAGAGCTGGTTGTCAATGTTCAGAAGAATCTGAGTTGGATGTTCATCATTCCTCTATTGATAATGCAAGAGATGTTTGTTGGAAGCGTTCAGCAATGGAGTCTGAGTTGCATTCCAAAATTGATGTTGCAGTTAAAGATGGATATCTGGGTATGTGAATATATTGTGCTGTAATATTTATGTAGGAATATTTCAATGTACATGCATATGTTTCATGTAATTTGTTATATATTGCAATCATGATTATTATAATATAATTTACTACTATAATAATACCACTCGATCACAGCAATTTTCTGTAGGCCACATAATTGAAGCCCATAAAAATGTACTTTGTATCATCATCGTAGATCTAGATTGTAATCCAAAGTTATTTAACAAAATTGAAGAAAACTTTGTTACATAGTTTCACTATTCCAAAAAAAGCCATACTAATTAAAATGTGTTTGAGTGGTTAGAATACTTAGAATAATTTTTTTATGTAATAACCACAAACCAATTCTCTTTGACAAAAGTACTTTAAAGTATGATATATTGTAGAAGTACTTCATACTAAAGAAGCTAGTGAGCCATTTTATTGCTGAATTGTAAAGGTTTACAGCTATTGATACACGTGCCTATGTAGACTTACATATATGAGTCTCCTTTAGATATTTAGTATTTTATACATTATAGTTCTTCCTAAACTAGGCATGTTTCTTATTATTACTGGAGAATCGTAATTGAATCTTTGGTATGATTTGGCAGGAATGTGTCAGACCCCTGTTATGAAACGTTTATAGAAATGCTGAAAGCAGAAATGTTACCAAATCCAATGAATGAATTGTCACCTATAATTGGACTAGTACAATTGAAAAGTGGTGAATCTTTCCAAAAAGAGAATGCAACCGGCTACACGTAGGAGTGCATTGGAGGAAACCACACCCAGATTGCTCTGCAGCAACTCATAAATGAAAACAAGTCGCTTGCCAGTGATGAATATATTTTTACTTGTCGAAGTGTTACTGTTTATGTCAATCTGAGCACAGCATATTGCTCATAGACATAATAGAGCAATAGAATTTGTAAACAAAATGACTACACAAGGCAAGGTATGTTATTTTCAACCCTTTAACAACGTGTTTAATAGAGTAAGAGTTAAAATGCTAAATTGCTGTATGCAAAACATGTTACTATGAAAAGATGAAATGTGTCAATTCCAATTCAGGTACAATTTTGTAGAATGCATTTATATACAATAGCAAGAAAATGTGCACATGAAGAAACATCAGAGAAAACACAGGAGTGGAGAACATTTTGCGCAGATACTTTAATGATGACTGTGAGTTATATTAAGTAGCATTTGTGTAAATTAATTTATGTCTTGGTTCCAAATGCATTTATCTTTCTATTGAAGAAACAGCTAGACAAAATATGCTTTCCTTTCTTGCTTCATTGTGTATCGCAGTATAGCACACACTCATGGCAAAGGCAAAAAAATGAATAACACAGGCATTAAAAGCTTCCAATTTAAGGGGTTTGGAGGCCTAACTCCATCAGATGTCCTGAATATTTTGCAAATGGTGGAGAAAAGAGAATTAAAACTGAATGAAGTGAATGGATACTCCCATAACTTAAAGGTTCTGGAGAAAATAAAGAATACCTTTATTCAGTGAGTGGAAGCAAAAGACTGGGGTGATGTAAAGGAAAGATTTACAGATATGCAAGTGAAAAGAATTTTTCTGCCCTCTTCAGAAAGAAATTCACTCCTGAAGCTGCTTCATTCATTGATTACTGTAGTTGTGCAACAAAGTATGCAAGTTTTTCAATGATCAATGGTACATTGCTATAACTTTTGCTGCTTCATAGACACAACTGACAATCAGAATTGAATGCAAAGGCTGCTTTCATCTGGTCCAAAGAAAAGGGGAACGTGGCAGCATTTTATAATACAGAAATGACATCACTATCTGTAGAAGAGTTATCCAAGTTACCTCAGTTCGATGGATTTGTACTATATCCTTTATTACATTGGATGATTCACATTGTAAGTGCTGTAAGTTAAGCTACAATTTTTGCTTTCTACTCATTTTTTCGAATTCCCATTAGGTTATTGATATCATAAGGGCACTTTGTCTGCATAACACAGCAATGAACAGCTATGCGTATGCAATCGTTTGCTTCCAACCTGTTGACTGCAGACATTGCATCAGTGAAGAGTTAAAAGAAATGCAGCTAACAGTCCAGGTGGCATATTGTTTAAAATCAGTCAATTTACAAGGTAAATGGTTGTAGAATAACATTTATAATCCCACAGGAGCCTTAATTCTTTGATACCACAGTTGTTCCTATTGTGTTCGCATTTTCTGGAGATAGAGCTTCCAAAATAGAAACTGTTCACTTCCCTCCAGAACAAAATGATTTCTTCCAAGGGATATTGGATGATGTTTATAAATCACTATTGTTGGGCTTGAGTAATGAGAACAATTTTGTGCTAAGCACAATACTACAGTAACTTGATTTGCATATATCTAGCTGTACAGACCAGTGGTGCCTACGTTGTCAATAACTGTCAAAGTACTTTCATGAAGCAATAAAATAATGAATGTTAATATCACAACAGCCTTTGGTATGTGAAAAGTATTTGAGATCATTTAGATTGCTGTGCTTCATATCAATATGAATGATATTATAGGGTGCAAACAAAAGAGTGTAAAGAAATATCAAGTTCACATATTGTAGAGACATGCAGTGCAATACCTAAGCTATTTAATTCTCATTATTGTAATACACTGACAGACTTCAAACGCCTTTTCGACCAGAGAATGATGTACACTTTCCAAAATTAGAAATTTTGAATACACAATTTTTGAAATTTCAAACACTGTGGACTCTTAAATTTCAAGCATCAATGTCAAGCAGTGACTTCAGTACTCTCAAATTTAACATTACAAAGTCTGAAAACAAACAATTACAGTCAACATTTGAAATTTCACACAGAGTATAATGAATCGTGATAAAGAGACTCCAAAATATAACATTTCCTACAGAGAATACAGCATTATATCCTAATGTTATTCCAGCTGGAAAGTATCCAGATTTCAAGCAGAGAACCTGTTTTCTCTAAAATATATATTTTTTTAACCCTATAGATTCTACAAAAATCGAACTTTCTAACACTGCAGACACTTTTTAAAATTTCATACACTGACAAATCTCCAATATTTGACATTCACAACCTGTAGTCCCTAAATTGAAATACTTTAGACTCTCCAATTTTGAAATTTCAAATGGATCCATTCAAATGTAAAATTTCAGACAAAGAATACTGTGTGGCCATTTTAAATAGAGGCTTTCCAAACTCTGTAATTTTACTACAGAGAAGCACTCTTTAATTTGAAATTTCAAAACAGACGTTGCCCTGTTAGTCACTATAATATATTAAACAGATGTTCCTGACGACAAATATAACTTTTAAATGTCATAGACTTTAAATAGAAAGCGGTATTGTATCTGACTGCATGACATATTGTCTTTTTATCACTAGAACATAAATTGTGAAGTTAGTTACTAATGCTGTGAATAAATGGTTCATTTGTGATTCGTTTTTTGTTTAACAACAGATTTGCCATGGAAAGCCTTTGAACTCAAGAGGAATTACCGTCGTAGCTGCGCCAGTTTCCATGAAATCAGCATTCGAACAGAAGATGGAGAACACATGTATTGTTTTTTGATTGTTATAAATTATCGAACGTGCATAATGATTGTTTATTGAACTGATATAAAGAATTAAGCTGAAAAATTCATTTTTGAAGCAAATTCCTTTTTTATTCAAAATTAATCAAATTAAATGTAAAATAGAGAAATTCCGCAGTGAAATGAGAAGTGGCTATTTGCAGAGAGCACGACCCTTTGTGGGTGCTTGAACGCTGCAGAAAGGGCGGGAGTTTTAACTCCTTTGCTAGGGCTTTGGGAATTCAAGAGTCATCATTAAAACGATACAAGATTAATCCCGAGCTCATAGACAGAGAAATTGGCCCACCGACGCTATATAACAGATGACGAGGAAATGGGGCTCGCAACTGCTGCTTTGTGGCTCAGGGATTGCGGTCTTCCTATGGACAAAGTGCGCCTTAAGAAGTGTGCCAAAGGTGTGGCTGATGCAAGAGGTGTTGCATTTAAAACAAATAATGGATTGCCCAGTGATGAATGGTTTCACAGGTTCGTTCACAGGATGTCGGTGAAACATGGCATCAATCTGATACTACGAGCTCCCAATGTTTTATCTCGCCATGTCCAGAAATTGTGGACATCGGTGTATAGGGTAGCGTCAGGTATGTCCGCCAGTAAGAGTGTTCACTTTCAAACGCGGCGCCAAGGCTGACCTATTTCCTCTGCACAAAATGGAAATAATAGTACTTCGAGTCTGTGTTTACGGCAGTAACGGCACACTATATATAATTAAGTGGGTCAGTTTCCGAGAAAATGAAAAGTGGCTATATATATATAAAGTTATAGAAATGCTTCACGTTTGAATCGCTAAAACTCAGTAAAGGTTTTAGCTATCAACTTCCTATTTCGAACACTTCTTGCCACACCACTTCTCTCTACGAAATTCGATTTTGGTGTCTTACCCTTGCTCCTTGCCGACGTTACAAGGCATAGTACCCCGAGGGGTTCAAAATCCAGGTAGCTCCCTGCAGGAATGTTCAAATCACTTCAAAATCGATATGCACGTAAAGGAGTCCTGTCACTATTGATTTCTGCAGATCGTTGATTTTTACCTCTTCCGTTATGGAGATACAGCAATGCAAAGTAAGTCCACGTTTTCCGCTCGAATCGCGCCTTTCTCAGACCTTGAACCGCTTCCATTCTCCCGAGTGGGACTGAGAAAGGCGCGATTCGAGCGGGAAACGTGGACTTACTTTGCATTGCTGTATCTCCATAACGGAAGAGGTAAAAATCAACGATCTGCAGAAATCAATAGTGACAGGACTCCTTTACGTGCATATCGATTTTGAAGTGATTTGGACATTCCTGCAGGGAGCTACCTGGATTTTGAACCCCTCGGGGTACTGTGCCTTGTAACGTCGGCAAGGAGCAAGGGTAAGACACCTTAATCGAATTTCGTAGAGAGAAGTGGTGTGGCAAGAAGTGTTCGAAACAAGAAGTTGATAGCTTAAACCTTTACGGAGTTTTAGCGATTCAAACGTGAAGCATTTTTATAACTTTTTATATATATAGCCACTTTTCATTTTCTCGGAAACTGACCCAAGTAATATTTCAGTTTTTGCTAAAAACGTAAAGTTAGCAACCTGTAGAAATGGCGCGGTAAACACCGAACAATTGCTAGCGAGTTTATTTGGTGCAAGTCAGTGTCTCGAAGGTATGTAATACAAATCCTCTTAAAAATTAGACAAGAGCAGTTATTTCTGAACAATGTACGCAGTTTCATTTTTAATGAAACGTACTGGCTTTGGAATAAAGGGGACACTCTCAACTGTAATTTACGCTGATAACTAGTAGTCACCAGGGGTGGCGACTACTCCTACGTATATACCCATCAAATGAAGTGACAGTACTTAAATTTGCAACCATTAGGCTCCTGAATGTTTCCTCTGGACTGTAGGCCTATTGCATGCATGAATAGCTTGCATAGGCCTACTCAAGGCAATTAAGGTCGTGTTCATTTACTTTACGCGCGATGTCTTGGCAACGACTACTTAATTATACCAGTGCTCGCACGTTCGTGAGAATCCTGTGACAACTCTAAAGCGTTGTGTGTGTGCAGAGATGGTACATGCATGGTATAGTGTGTGCAGCACTTGTACAGAGCAAAGTTACTGTCGAATACAACTTCCATATACCAATTTGGAAAAAAAAAAGCTCTCTTCATTTGAAGGTATGTTTCTCTGACGCGATCGTGCACGTGCAATTTTATAGTTAATCGAACAACATGCCATCTCCGACAACTTCGTTAATTTATAATAGGCATAGGATCTACAGTAACTTATTCATGGAACGAATGCGCATCCCCTACTTTAATATGTTGCGGAATCAAGAAGGTAATGGAAGTGTGGGGATGATCCGTTAGTGTGCATCCTTTCCACCCAGCTGGAGGTCAGTAATGGGGAGATAACGAACGATTGAGACTACTATTTGGTGTTTTAATAGTGTTTCGTGTGTTGCGGAGGCAACACCACAACTATAATATTATGTTGAGAGTGATGGTGAGGTAACCACTGCAATAGGGTGAGTGTGTGGAATGTAGGTGGTGTGGGTTAAGTTTAGGGTTTTGGGTGGAGTGTATTTGAAGGATTGAAGGGTTGGTTGAGTGGCTATCATGTTGATGTTGGGAGGTTGTAGGTTATGTAACTGCATCGTTGTAGGTAATTTGGGTGGAATGTGGGTGGAGAGTAGGTGATGTAGGTGGAATGTAGGTGGTGCAGTGTAGGTGATTTAGGTGGAGAGTATATGATATGTTTGGAAAGTAGGTGGTAGTGTAGGTGATTTGGGTGGATTGTATGCATATGGTGTGGGTGGAGTGTAGGTGGTATGGGTAGAGTGTGGGTGGAGTGTAGGTGATTTGGGTGGAGTGTAGGTGATTTGGTTGAAGTGTTAGTGGTGGTTTTGTTGAATTTTCTTCTTACCTAATATTTCATGTACAAGTATGCATGCTTGTATTTACATTTCACTTTATTCCAGTTTACCTTAACCCGGAAGCAAAAGTTTTTCAGTACTGCACCTGCCTGTTGTTTATTTATCATGCAGTTTTGTGTTGAAGGTGGCTGTGGACTTGTTATTAGCAGGCGTCGGGTTATTTGGCGACTAGCTACATTAGGCTGTGCTATTCAAAAGGCGGAACACAAAACCCTACTTTTGTGGGATGAAACATGCATGTATAATTGTACATAAGTTTTGCTATTTAGATTAGTTTACCACTTGACCCGAGAGCCAGTCAACGGAAGTTTAAACCGTCGCAAATTTGTTTTTGTGCATAATTTTCTACACAATAGCATTTAAACACCAAACATCTTCTTGTTTAAGTGATGTATTATGAAGGGGAATGCATTTCAGGATAGTTTAGGAGTTTTGCTACACAAGGATATAACACAATAGTAAATACAGTTGCAACAATGGTCCCGCCTCGAGCAATTTTCAGCCACCAAACATATGGTTCAATTCATGCTCGTGAATCACTTTATGGCAACATCCTGTAGAAAATATGAGTGTATTCAGAATCCTCATTCATCTTCTTTCTTTCTATGCATAACTCAGTTTTTAAAGCCGTGGTATTCTGGATGAAAAACGAGCAAGGGTAACATAATATTTAAATTGCGAATGAGGGGGGTCATGACCTTCATTGCCTTAATTGAGTATGTATGCATGCATGTTTTTTTTGTTCTTTAAATACAAATCATGATAAATAAAAGAATACAATTTATCATATTGCAGGGTTCAGTAATGGAACGACAGTATTTGAAGTATTCAACAGAGGGTATGAACTTAGCTCTGAGGAAGTTAGGGAGGGTGGACTGACTTGCAATGCTGCATCAAAGACATTTAGAGTACCCCCGTACAACCATGTGGGACAAACTGCTGGTAAAAGACCAGAGGAAAAATGAATGGGTCAAAACCCCGTGCTCACTAAGGCCGAGGATTCATTGGTAGCATTTTGCATCAAGCTGCTCAAGTGTGGCTTTCCTATAAATCGTGATGATTGAATGGATATTTTTCAAAGAAGATGGTAGAAAAACCCATTTACTAATGACAGGCCTGGCAAGTATTGGTTCTATGGGTTTATGCAGCGCAACCCTCAGCTCACAGAATGATTGATTACCTGAAAAGTTAATGGGTGAACTAGATTGGACTAACTAGAAGCAAATAACATAACTGCAGGAAGAAAGAGAAAGCGTCCATTATGTTCTGTAGTATTTGCGCTTACCAGTAAGTGCTGGTAACAGCTGAAAGATGAGGAGATAGCTGAAAAGAAAAAGCAGGAGCTGGTAAAAAAGAAAGGAAAGCAAAAACAGAATGCAAAGGAAAAGATAAGCAGAAAAAAGATTCAGCTGTAGAAAAGGAAGCTGATGAAGACTGGAATTGTCTTATTTTCAATTCCAGCTTCTTCTATGAGGAAGAGAATAGGCTGCATGTGGGTTCAATGCAAATGTACTTCACATGTGAATGCATTGACCAGCTTCATCAGAACTTATTTTCCTTCGAATATGACAATGACAAGAATTATTTGTGCCTAGAATGTTTTTACAAGGAGTCAGTAGATAACTAGTAAAATGACACCATGCTATTGCTGATCAAGTAAGATTTAATTGTTATTTATGCCAATCTTTATCTTTATATATTTTCATAGTGTGACTGAGAAATTCACCTAGTTGGAGTATGTGTATAGTCAGGTAAGCAAATCAGTATTTCCACGACCATGCATTTGTTCTTAATCACTGAATGCCAAAAATACAGCAATCAATATAGTGTACGAAATCTTTGAGCTATGGGGGGGGGGGGGGGGCCTCTATTCTATCCAGAGATAATATTATCTCTGGTACCAAAACTCAAATCACATGCTTCAACCCTTTAAATTGATGTATCAGTTCCTATCTAAACGCCAGCATCACAAAAGAAGCTATACTAGGCTGCAGTGTACAAGTTGTTCACTTCGCAACAATAATAATAGTCTTTCGCCACGTCAATTTGCATGGGTGTTCCCCCCACGACTATACCAGAAAATCGCTGAATTGGATATGAAACGTTTTGTTTGGAGCGCGTTTTAGGAAGAATGAAGCAATAATACTATAGAGTAACGACTGAGGGTCTCTTGGAATCAAGTGTCCTTGTTGCTACATATGTAAGAGAATCAACATCGCTACTTGCGGGTGGCGAACACTACCTACCTACGCTATACCGTAGCCGAGACGGTGGGGCGATGCAGGAATAAGACGAGAATTTTAGCAAAGATTATGGTACATTGGAAAGCATTGTACATGACTAGAGGATTATGCGACAAATAGCCTTACGCGCGCCGTGTTGAATACTGCTGTCATGGGAGGCGCAAGATTACTGCAAGAATTCCCTGGAATCCATTCATTTGGTACAATCGTTTAGCGAAGTGAGAAGTCCTCTTCTTCTTTCTCTTAATCTCAGCATATCCAGAAATGAGCGGTCAAAAGTCAGAAGTAATTAATTCGCGGTTTGCGAATCAACGAATATTCCCGTATATCTTCCCGTAGACATGTATGGGGTACTTCAATACCCAGCACGCCAGATTTTTCTCAGAATTTTCCATGAGGGATTGTTAGTACACTACATTTGCCAAGATTTTTAGTGGGGTCGCCGTATTTTTCCTATTTAAGACGTCGCTTCCCTAGGATTGTCTTCGGTTTATAACCATACAATGAGGACAATCCTAGGGAAGCGACGTCTTAAAAAGGAAAAATACGGCGACCCTACTACAATACTAACAATCTCTCATGGCAAATGATCTGGCGTGCTTAGTATTGAAGTACCCCATACATGTCTACGGGAAGATATACGGGAATATTCGTTGATTCGCAAACCACGAATCTTGATTTTAGTTAAAGAATGGTTAATGGAATAATTTTTTGAAGTGCGTTTTTCATAATCAGAACTGCTTATAGTACATCATAGAGTTGGTTAAAATTCAAATTGAATTAAAAAGGCAAGATGACCGCCTATGTATGGGCCATTTCTGGATATGGCATAAACTCACTGCCTGGGTGAGGCAAAAGTAGTTGCAAACGGCTAGCCGAGAGGCTAGCTTAAGGCGAGAATGGGCGGAACAACGAAGCTATCGAAATTTATTGTGGATTGGAGAACGGAACACCGGTTGCATGCAATAATTGTGCGAATCGAGCTGGAAATCTGCATTAACTTTGTACAGCTGTATCTCTGTAACGGATGAAGTAAAATTAACAGAATACATCAATAGCGACATATATACCGAATCTGATGCGATCTGAACGCTCCTACTTGAAGTTGTGGATGTTTTGAACCCCGTTGTGTATCGGACCTCGTAACGTCCACCAAAGTATACTTACACACTGACAAATGGTGTAGTATGAAGTGTTGAAAATGGGAAGCCGATAGCGACAACCGTTCGGAAGTTATAGCGATTCAAACGCGATGCTATTTTATAACTTTTTACATGTGTATTATATATCCGTGATGATGAAACTTTCCCAAATAGTAAACAGGTATGGTGTTTAAAGACACCCGGGATCGGAAATCTACGTATACACAACAATGGATAAATGCATCCAATTTACACAATTCTGAATTGGCAGTTTTAGAAACTTTGCTGAGTTTACTGAGCATTTTGCTGAGTTTACTGAGCACCAGCATTTAGAGGGGCAAATAGCCACATCTTCTGCAGCAGCAGCAATACAGGCAGCACGCGAGACAACAGCAGCACGCGATGAGGAGGACGGCCGCGCAAACACAGATGATAATGAGGATGTTTGCCACATTCACTGCAATCGAGAACCGAATACATGTCTAAGATAAATTTCAGCATGCAGGAGCTTAACTTTGACTGCACACGTGAATACAACTTTGATATGTAACAATAGTACAATGCAAGCAGTTATAACAACTGACCTATGGCAACACTATAGCCGCAAAATGTCTATGTGCATACAAATTATGCAATACAAATAAAGCACTATTTAATAGAATTTCAAGTTCGCGCATAATTCTAGAAATGTAACTCTTGCGTGTTGGCTAATTAAACAATTCATAGCCTTACAACTCCATGACGGATACTCTTATTCTCAGTGCGTAAGAAGCAATGTGTAGAGGACATTTCAGACTTCTAGAATATCAAGAAATTTGACATCACATGCGTTAGGTCCCTTTTCGCGGAAACGATCCCAAATTATTGTAAGCATGTACATGCATGCTCTAGGAAATGCAATTAACCCGGCAGATGGATGTAAAGCAGGGATCGCACTATGGAACATTCATGCACGATTGAGGATGTATTTTGTTTTTAAGTACTGGTATTACATCTGCACGCAGTCTATAACGCCGTCACAAATGTACATCATTATAGATGCATATAGGGCATGCGCATGGTATGAGCAGTCGCGGAATGCTGAAGGACGCCCATACCTGAGCATGTACTCCAATTGTACTGTAATCCTGGACACGAGGGAGGTTTGATGGAGAAAATGTCGGAAGTGAAAGAACCGCACTTTGTAGAGTTTGAGGCAGCTCCACAGTAGTAACAGTCTTTGTACTGCATGGCACGTGCAATTGATCATATACCGTATATATTATATACTAGGTACAATGCTATAGAATAGGTACAGCGCATATTCAGTGTTCAATCAATAATACTGCCACTACACGGCTGATATACATGCGTGTATAGTTTGACTTACCTGTACGCAACTGGCGCAGTCATTAAACTGCTTACAATCGGCTATGTGGAAAAAGTGACAATGTCAGTTAGTACGGTATACACCACAGTGTATGTGTGCACTGAAATGTTAAGCGTGCTTGCATGCGTGCATATACACATGGGAGACTGAATTGCACGCGCCAATTCCAATTTGGCATAGCAGTAGCAATACTTATAGTGTGTATATATGTATTCACAGGATGCAGAACGTATAAACTATAGCACCGCGGATGCACCATCACGCGCGTACATGAACTGCATTGCCTGGCGCTATATTCAGTCTCCCTACGTACTCCTGTGCATGTATACGGCTCTGTCGGTCGAGTTGTGCGTGCATGCGGTTGGCAACTCGCTTGGCAGATACCATGTAACTGAGTATCTTTAGGGAATGTGCTTGCTATGCGTATAGTCATGCAATTCTGCTAAATTTAGAAGAAAAAAAGAAAAAAACTGTTGCAATATATACGGTGCAATCAACTCTTCTTGCATTGCAATGTAGCTTTTTACATAACTGAATTGATGATGCTATCATAGTTTGTTGAATAACTGCACCATATCTATGTCTAATCCGTGCTTGGTATACATTATAAGCGTAGTGTGTTGGGGCAATTGATTCTTGCTGACGTATAAAGATTGAGTGATATACAGACGTGCAGTCAGCAGGATGGAATCAGCCAACACGGGCAACATACCAGCTTTCATATCATGTATACTACAATTGCGGATAGTAGTAGTACGTGGGCAACGTCAAACAACATGCGTGTCCTTGAACACTTCTCTCATGATACATGTATACAGAAAGGCACCCGCGGCCGCTTCGTATATACTTGCACTCAGTGTAGCTAGGGCACGCACGCAGGCACTTTAGACCGCGTTACTTAAATCAGCTATAGCTCGGTCAAACAATCGCTTCATATACACAGATCATTCCGCAAAACAGCATAAACGCGCCTACGTGTTTACACCGCTAAATAATGCTTAAACACACACGACACACTCACATGTCGCTGTACACACCGCGACCATGAACCTGATCCCGCGGCACAGCCACTTGCCCGCTACACTCATTGATGTCTCTGTGGCTCGCGATACTTACTTAATGCATTTGACGCTGAGAAGATCGTTCCAGACAAAATTATTGAGACAACCAGTGATGAAGCTTGGCCATTCTCAGCATTTTAGGAAAAGGAGCTTCACGTGACAAACGTATATATACTAGCTTACCAAAAGGGGGCGGAACAAATCGTGATATAATTGTCTCCGGATGTGACGTTACCAAGTAGCCCTGGTTTGTACGAAGTCTGCTGCTGTCTCCTACCAGGCGCCTATTTACGATTTTGGGGGGGGGGGAGGGGAGACGTAATTATGTTCCTTCTTCTACATACTTATTTCATTTCATAAACGCTTTTTCGCGCGCAGTAGCTGCTATAAAGAAGTCTGAGCAATTTGGCCGGAGTCAACAATACATTGTTGAGAGGAAAAGTGTTTGTGGTCGTCAAATTCGCAGGAGCTGTTTACAAATAACATTTTCCCGCAACGCGGAAACGCTTATTCCCTCTCACAACACCAACGCTCGCGAAACAGTAAACCACAACCATTGATTTGCTTTCAATGAACTTATTAATGATGTACGGCCTAAAACAAATAAAAGCCTCAATGCATACACATCATGTATCAGGACCCACACTGGACCCACACTAGTGGGTCCTGTGTAGTTGGTTGGTTTTATTGGCCTGGGTTTTGATCGAGCGTTTTATTAAACAACACATGACCGCTGCCGTATAAGATTAACTTGCTGACTGCAATTGCCAAGTCAAAGGCATTCCAAGTAAACCACTACCACCATTTGATCTACTTTCAAATGATTCAGTCCAATTATTAGCCGTTTGATAGTTTCAAATTGTTTGTAGTATCTAGATGGACTGTGAATTGTTCCAACGAGCGACTCTCCTTAGTAAGCAGGAGGGGGAGGGGGGTCGATGGGATCGAATGCCCCCCCCCCCCCCCCCCCAAAGAGAAGTCACCTAAGTTCTTTCTTTATCAATAATCCATACCATACCCACGAATGAAGGTATATTCAGTCCTGTTGTGCATACGGTACCGTGATTGCAACATGAATATCCACCTTTGGTGTCCATTCAATGTGGTACATTGCCATGGAAATAACAAGAGGAGGAAAATGGCTATACGGTAGATCTTCCAGTCAGTGCATGCAGTGGAATTGAAAGAGAAGTGGGATTTGTATTGAACCTCACAGAATGATAAAATGGATGAGTGCACATAGATAACCATTTATCATTTCTCAGCACTATATTTTTCACCACTATTAGATTATTGAAACTTTCAACAGTTGTTATAGAATACATGGTGACGTTTTTTTTTTTTTTTTTTTTTTTTTTTTTTTTTTGGGAGCACTGCAGCAAATGCATTCTTGTATCTACATACATGGCTGCTTAAATACATAGCTTCTGCTGGTTGTTTATCATAACACCTGGCAGTTGTTAATGCCATGCAATAAAACAAAACAATTGTTGCTGCTTTTTGCCTTCCTTTTTGTCAATGTACCTCCATTGATTCTTGCAGCTTTGTGTTCAACATGCTCGTAATATCTGCTGATGCACTTTTGCATTGCATGAGGAGTATTGAATTGCTGTGCATAGAGCGTTTGTCCAGCAGTTATCACAGGTTCATATAGCCAGTTAAACAATGCATGCATGGCATCCCCAGCTATCACAATGCATCAATTTGTATACTCAATCCATCACTTAACTAGTCAACACTTTCAACATATCTATAGATGTTTCATTCTATCTCACTTGTATGAAACATCAGTTGTCAAATCAAGTACACACTGATCAATAATATGACCATTATTGTCTGCACTGTGATTCCTAGGAGCTAGGTGCATACTATGATGTACTAGAGTTTAACATGTGCTATGATTACCTGTGATGGTGAAGGTTGTGATGAGACAAGGGAGTATCACTGACGTTAGTCAAATGGTATGTGTATGTGTTCTTAACTGTTTCCACTTGGCTGAACAAACGTTTGCACTTTTGTCAAGTGCATGGGGAGGAAAGATCACTTAAAATCGTCATTTGTTTCAATTCCAGCATTTGTAGCTGAAAATGAGTACAGCACAGTGACATATTCATTTATCAATATTCATCTAAACTCAACGATGCATGGTATTAGCAGGTATGTTCTATCAATGATATCAATTTTCTTTCATGGCTAATCATTGTAATCATCTATATATGCACACTCGAAAATCATTTAGAGATAGTCTGATTCAAATCGCATGCAAAACTAATAAACACTGAGATTTACTGAGATAAACAGATTGCATTGGATGATTCCTTCTGCCACATAGAGTGTGTGTCCTAGTCTGGGGACCTGACTGATGGTTAGAAACTTTCATCCATCAGTCGGGTCCCCAGACTACTGTAGTATTGCACGCAACATAGAAGTTTTTGCACATGTTGCACTCGGGATAAAATGTAACACATGCAAGGCAACAAACATACATCTTGCCTAAATCCGAATGATTCAAAACAATTAATAATTATTTATGTTCTCCTCCTATGCTGTTGATTACTGATGCACTAGAGACACTCCACCATGCGCTCCAACATTTGCATCAAACCTCTTCTCCGGAGAAGGACATTCCTGCCGCAAACAAGTGAGCAACGCCATCATACCGCGAAAGGTGCAAATGTGTGACAATTACAGAAGAGAGTACCATATGATTATAATTACCGTACAGATAGGTAGTGCGTTGCCCTTCCTTTAGTGTGTTTAGAGCGTTGCTTTTCAATATGCTGCTGGCAGTTCTATGTTCATGCATGCAAAATTGCTTGAACCAGCCAGTCGAGTTTTCACTGTTCTTAATTTTTATAAGCGTACTGTATGCACCAACACTCCTTGCTAGATTAAGTGTACATTTGGAGAGGGGCATTGAGGGCATGTTGTGTTTTCCCAATTTCTTGAACTTGAACCTGTATGCCATATTTGTCACTGTGATATAAGCATCGTTGAAGGAGCATAGGTTGTGTGCTGTTCACAAACTAAGTGCTGTGGTTGACGTTGCGCGCACACCAGAGGTCTATGATGGTTGTCTTGACAAGAATAGTCAATCCCGTTTTACTTTGAATGCATTTCATTCAAACTGATATGATTAAGTAATTTTACATCAGTAACTGACAATATACAACAGATGAAATGGTGCAGGCAGGGAGATGAGGTGGCGGCCTGCGCACATACCAGCAATATATTAACGCCACATAAGAATTTCTATTTATAGTCATAATACATCTTAATTTTCTACTAGATAACCAGCTGTCCCTAAAGAGCATCTTTTTCTGATACCAGTGAGACAAGGAATGATCTGCAGCTTAGAACAGGTTCATAATCCAACCCAGCCAAAACAAAGTGAGTGTAGTCCTCTTGCTTTACACTGAGGTAGTCAGACCCGGGTTGAACGCAGACATGAACACCACTCTGCTGTGCAGCCAGAAGTACCATTGACATTGCTTCAGTATCAACCTTTGCAGCCGTGTCGGATGCTATTACGATGACCTTGGCCACATCGGAACATGGACTGAAGCGTTGCAACAGGTCGAGGGCTTTGCCCACCAGGGCAGACACGCCTCTATCAGTTCCACTTTCATTGTTGTCAAGCAGCACTAAGTGGAGGGGAAAATCAGTGCTTAAAAGGTGCTGCTTTGCACTTTTGAGAAAAGGTACCTGAATGTATTGTGTCCACAAGCAACACACTCTCATTCATCTTGATGCCAATTCGGTCCCTTAGCCCGTGGTGATCATCACACGAAACATTTTTGTAATCATCCACGACAAATACCATAGCTGCCTTGTAAGGACTCTCACAGCCCACATTTCAACATTTGCGCGCATGGCATGTAAATGTGTATTGAAACATGTTAACAATGAAAGAAAGCAAATGGACCACACGTTCATACAAAACTGTGGCGTACTGGTTATGAGCATGCCAACTGCAGTGGCAGCAAGTGCTGCTACCCAGCTCAAGTCCGGACAAAGTGTGGTACAATGGATGAGGTCTTGGCGGGTGGACTCAGGACAGCGACCAAGCGATTGGAAGATCTGCAGAAGCCACATTGACAGGATGATGCGTGTGTGCACATGTACATGTAGGTACATTATATGTCTAAGACCATTATAGCCATGCAATGCATTGCTGCATCAGTCTGCAGGATTAGTCACTTTACCTGCCTCCCACCAACCCAAATTGCTATACCAGATGTGTTACATCATGTGTTAGTGCTGGTACATGTTGGTGGTAGTGCTATTGATTTTAGTAACACAACAATTTTGACCGCAGTATTGCACAGGGTTGGATGTGGTGACCCAGTTCTGGACATTACTTCACTGTAGGGACCTCCATTCAGTTGACATGCACTATACTAGCCCTGCTGCATAACATGCTCTGTGTATCATGCAGGTGACCCATGCATGCACGTTACATATACGATCGAAGATCATTTTTACTTCTATGTTATAATTGCATGCATGCAAACTTGCCAGTGTTAGCGTTTGCCGGTAGAAAGGGGACACAAAGGGAAAGACGTCACGAATTTCGGCCGTTTGGAAAGACGCCTGGATATTGCGGCAGTGCCCAATCATACGACAGAACCCGTTGCCCATGTAACACGCCTCGTGTGAGCCGAAAGCCAAGTCCGCTATGAGATCGCAAGAGCGGACGCGATCGTGGGCAGGAGAGGGAGGGATGCTTGCGTAAGCGTTGAGCAGCACGTTCATCAGGCATTGACGCACGCCATCGATCCATTCCTGCCCCTGTGCAAAATAATAATAATACCGCCATTGTCACATGAGGAGAGTAAGCCAGCACACACACACACACACACACACACACATATACACACAAACAAGCACACACGCACGTACATACCACACACACACACACACACATACACACACATACACACATACACACACTGAAATACACACACACATACACACACATACACACACACGCACACACATACACACAAGCAAGCACACACGCACATACATACCCACACACACACACACACACACATACACACACATACACATGCATAACACACACACACACACCAGTTCTGTTGCTTTGTGTGCGTGTGGCTGTATTCAACGAAAGATGTCGATAGTCTGGGGACCAGATAGCTGGCATTGTCTTACCCCTGGAGAGAAAAGGGCTGTGTTCGCCGTCCATCTACTGCAGTACCTGTATCCATATCCGACGAGGTAGCCGTTCGTTCCGCAGCCTCCAAGGTGGCGATCCAGACAGAGGTAAAAGTCGCAATCGCCTTCTCTTGCCAGCTGCTGGCAGGGTACGCCCAGCACTTCGCCGTTTCCAAGGAGCCAGAGCCTTGATGATGCGTATATTAATGAAATAACGGGCAGCAGCTTCAAGCGGTGCATGAAAGCTTGCAGGCAGTGTCTAATATCCAATTACCCAAGTAAGAAGTTTTACTTTTTGTCTCGGTCCCAGACTACTTTACTCGACGTTTGAAAGCGTTATCCCCAAGGAAAATCTTTAATACAGGGCCCTACTACGAACTGTCACTAGCATAATTAGGTACCGAAGTGTTGATAAGGTGGAAGTCTGATGTGCACGTATAACTAAAGATCAAGGCGCTCTGCTCTGAGTTTGTACATTTGATGCTGCGCCTTAATAAATATAACTGATGAGGTATGCATATGTACTAGTGCACGTGGGCAGTGCCTAACGTTGCGAGGAACCTAATGCGTGTTGTATGTTTCACTCTTCCAGTATGGATGGCTCTTGTAATTATGAGAGGGAATACTAATTTTGGATGAGTTCTTTGCCCCGAGACGTATCATTACTGCGCGTGTGTGCGTATGACTTTGCACATATCATGTTTTGGTTTTTTCAGTTACGTCCGGCTTCCATTACAGCTGACCCTCATTGTGCTGTGTTTTTTTAAAGACTGCAGCAGTTGTTTCGAGTGTGTTGCTTAGAAATGTATTAGACTGTGTACTGCTATTGTATATACGTTCACTTTTAATAGTACCACCAAAAACGGTACCCAGATCTTTTTTTTTTCATCAAAATTGGTCCAGCCGCATAATATTCTGGCTTTATGGCTTAAAAATGTGTATGCTTATTATTGTGGAGGGTGGGGCTGCCTTGTGGAGGATTAGGCTGCCTTGTGGTGGGTGGGGCTGTGTGTTGCAGATGAGGTGTAGTTCTTGGCTATTGGAGACTGTGTGGAGAGGAAAAGAGTCCGGATTGGGTTAATTGTGATGCTCACACAGAGTCTTTAGGACCACATTATGCAGTGTATGTGTGTGTGTGTGTGTGTGTGTGTGTGTGTGTGTGTGTGTGTGTGTGTGTGTGTGATTCGATTGGGAGAATACAGAGTAACTGAAAAGAGTGCACTCATTTACGAGCATGCTGCAGTGAGGAAATGATGCTTTATTTGCACATGTACATGTACGTGCATGTTCAGTGAGACATTGCGGTAGCGTGTGTGTTTGTGGGTGTAATACTGCATGATATTGGCTGTACCTTAATAACTGAGTATACACATAGTGTAGCAGCTATAGAACTATAGATATTAATTGTGCATCTATTTAATTACTCTGCATGGTGTTTACAAATTCAGATGTCCTTGGGTGTGATGTTACTCTTGTACTTAGTCCAATATCAAAGGAACACATTTTAATTGCTTGGCATTCTATAGCCTCACAAGCTAAACCAGTTAACATGTATTATGTAGGCTGCATGACACTGGTTCCTGCTGGCATGCACCAACAATCGACATGGTTCACTTCTATTACACCTGTTTCATGGAAAATCAGTTGTAACTGATGTGTTTTGAGGTTTGTTACTGACGCCTATGAAGATAAAGAGCTGTTTGACAAATAACCGACTCCTACACAAGCTTACCAGCTTCTACCATGCAAATACAGTGTGTACAATAATGAAATAAATATTATCTGACAGCCCAGCACTTGTTTTCAATTTCATCATTTTTGCGATTCCCAATGTAAGTCATCATATCTTGGTTGTGCAATTCTTCTTCTATCAATTAAGAGATATTGAACCCACTGTGAATGATACCATCCAGGATCTTTGTTCGTCAAAACATCACTGGTCAAACCCAGCCTGGACGCGTTTGTAACTTTTTCCAGTGCAATCCAGGACACTGACGAGAGACCAGAAAAGTGTATGGCCCACTGCATGATTATTGTTGTCTGGGAACGAGATCAAACGCCACTCTAAATTAGCTACGTTAGAATTTATTTATTTGTGTGTTTTGTTTGTGCTTTGCTGAGTCACGAGTTACAGTGTTTGTGTGTTCTAACTTCAGGAGGATGTATTTTTCTGCTCTCGTGTGGTCTAGCTTCTCGAAATAGGAGCTATTCAGGCTCAAACCACCCCTTCTGTAAGCGACGCTGCGACAGCTAACCACTACTCTCGTACCCAGACTCGCGTACGCGGAAGGATTACATCACGCTACGTAAGCGTAGCGGTGATGTAATCCATTCGACATGTACGTACGGGACTAACCCGCATTGCCACGCCCACATGCAATATAAGACACCCCCCCCCACACACACACACACACACACACACTCACACGTGTGCTGAGTCCACAAGACTACAATGCTCGCTATTACAATTCCAAGTGTACAGGACGAGAGATTGCTAGTGGTCCCCATCGAGGGAACCTTATCATAGCGTGCAATGGTCGTGTGGGCGTTTTTGCGATAAGCTAATCACAACATTTCCGTCCTCTTTGACAATCCACTACACTCAATGCAAATTTCCATTCATGCTGGATCACTTCGTATGTACACGTGATCTGTTTCGTTTCCCTGGTCTAACGCATTAGCGTCATCCACACGGACATGCATACACATGTGTGTGTTGCATGGGTGGTTGTGTGTGTGTGTGTGTGCGTGCACATGTGTGTGGTTATGGTGAGTGGTTATGGTGAGTGGTTATGGTGTGTGTTAGGGTGGGTGTTAGGTGTGTGTTAGAGTGGGTGTTAGGTGTGTGTTAGGGTGGGTGTTAGGTGTGTGTTAGGGTGGGTGTGTTAGGGTGGGTGTTAGGTGTGTGTTAGGGTGGGTGTTAGGTGTGTGTTCGGGTGCGTGGTTATGGTGTGTGTTAGGTGTGTGTAAGGGTGGGTGTTAGGGTGTGTGTTAGGGTGGGTGTTGTCGTGTTCCACGCTCAGAGTGATCAAGCACCCGCAAATAAAATATCACATACACTCTAATCGCTACACAAAAGGACCGCACACGCAGCAATGCATTGCATTATATAGGATAGCATAAGTATGTGTTCTAGAGCTGAAATCATACAACTGGTTTACTTAGACCTCACACCATAACAGGTGTCAGGGTGGGTGTTAGGTGTGTGTTAGGGTGGGTGTTAGGTGTGTGTAAGGTTGGTGTTAGGAACGATGTCAGTTGTGTTAAAAGCAGTACAGTAGACTGGTGCAAATGATATGTTCTTGACGCTGCACTCAACTTGTGCATGGAATTGGGATCATGTGAAGTACATACATGTATATAATCATTTTAAATGATGATGTCGCACCTCAATATTGCATGAGATTGGCCGAGTTTTTGTACACAGTAGAGCTGTAGTTATTAACTGTACACGTGTTTGATAACGGTATGGTGGATAACTTTGTGATGTTACTCTTGCATTGGCAAATGAACTCGTTGCAAATGTAACAGTCTCAATTACATTTTGCATTTCAGAGTATTAAAAAATACAGTACAGTGTGTGGTGTGTATGGGCATGTGCCTTGTGGTATGGGCATGTGCCTTGTGGTAGGGGCATGGGCCTTGTGGTATGGGCATGGGCCTTGTGGTATGGGCATGGGCCTTGTGGTATGGGCATGTGCCTTGTGGTATGGGCATGTGCCTTGTGGTATGGGCATGGGCCTTGTGGTATGGGCATGGGCCTTGTGGTATGGGCATGGGCCTTGTGTTATGGTCATGGGCCTTGTGGTATGGGCATGTGCCTTGTGGTATGGGCATGGGCCTTATGGTATGGGCATGAGCCTTGTAGTATGGGCATGGGCCTCGTGGTATGGGAATGGGCCTTGTGGTACGTATGGGTATGGGCTTTGTTCTCGACACTATGCTCTTATTTCTGGTATAGGAAAGCTGATCGCCAGGCTAGGAACGATGAAGTGAGACAGAAGTATGGTAGGTTGTTACTGGGCCATTCTCCCTCTTCATTTGATATGGGGGGTTAATTGATGTGTGCACAGCTTGACACAATGCTCACCACACCTCACCCCACATGCCCGCCAACCTCACCTCACATGCCTACTATACTATCACTTTGTATGTATATAATACATAGCGTCATCCACGCTATATTGTTGACTGGGAACGAGATCAAAGGCCACTCTAAATTAGCTAAGAGAAGTTTTTACTTTTTCTGCTTTGCTGAGTCACAAGTTACAGTGTTTGTGTGTTCTAACTTCAGAGGGATGTATTTGTCTGCTCTCAGTGTGGTCTTGCTTCTCGGAATAGGAGCTATTCATGCTCAAACCACCCCTTCAGGTAAGCGGGCCGACAATGAGATATGTGTGCGCGAATGTGGTGCGAAGTAGGTGAGGACTGTAAGCTGAGAAAGGGTAAACCATAATGATAATGGTGCTTATTACCAGAAAACGGTGAACGTTTAGATGGAGCTACACCATGCACGATAGCTAACGACATAACATTTTCTTTCGTTGTTTGTCTATTGTTATGGTAATATCGTGCCCGTACAAACACATGCGTACATGTAAGCACGCACACACACACACGCCTATGAACACACGCACGCACACACACACACACACACACACACACACACAAACCCATGCGCGCACCTGGAGCCGGTATGTATGTCCGCGTGGATGACGCTATGTGTTATATACATACGAAGTGATCCAGCACGATAGGAATTTGCACTGAGTGCACGTGTGTTTATGTGCTAGTGGCGGTGCGAGTGGAGGCCCGTTTCAATCAAAGAGGTTGTTATTGCCTTATCGCGAAGACCATTGCACACTGTGATAAAGGTTCCCTCGATTTGGACCACCTGCAATCTCTCGTCTGTGTGACCTGTACACTGGGAATTGTAACGCCGAGCATTGTGGACTTGTGGACTCTGTACACGTGTGGGTTGTGTGTGTGTGTGTGTGTGTGTGTGTGTGTGTGTGTGTGTATGTGTGTGTATGTGTGTATGTGTGTGTTTGTGTCTGTGTGTGTATGTGTGTGTATGTGTTGTGTGTGCGTGCGTTGTGTGTGCACGTGTGTTTGTGTGTGTACGTGTGCTTGTACTGTGTGTGTGTGTGCATGTGTGTGTGTGTGCATGTGTTTGTGTGTCTGTGTGTGTGTGTGCTTGTGTGGCAATTGGTATTAAATATGCTATGCCCTTGGCTTAAAATATGTGCGTTTTGAACCTGTGTGTAGCATGTTTGGACACAAGCACCAAAGGTTAAAAGGGCGAGTTGTATGTCCACTGAAATGTTGAAATGTATTGTATGTTGTGCTGGGGACATTGTATGCTGTGCCTTTCATAAATATAACTTAACGGATTGTGCGTACACCCTATGTACACATGGAAGGTGTCTAAGGTTACACTATATGTGTACATGTGTGTGGGGAGGGCACTGATAGGGGGGGAGGGCACTGATAGGGGGGGGGAGGGGCACGGCATAGGGGGGGGGGGATGGCCACTGATAGGGGGGGAGGGCAACTGATAGGGGGGGGGGGGATGATGGCACTGATAGGGGGAGGGGGATGGCACCTGATAGGGCCAGGATTAGATCTGTGTTCGTTATGTTTTCACTGCATCAGTGTGATTTGTATATGTATAGGTCAGTTCTTGCATTGAGCATTGAGGAACTGCAGACTTGTGGGAATTTCTGAGGCTGAATACTGATGTTCTGCCTACATAGGTGTGTATGGCTCTTGTAATCAGGAGAGGGTTAAACACTAATTTGGTTTGCCCGAGTTGTTGTCTTTGCTGCATGCGTGTAATCTCAGGTCTAACATCATTTCTCTTTTTCTCTTTCCACTGCAGCTGTTGACCCCTTGCAGTCTTTCTTTGGATTGCGGCAGTTGTGTTCAAGTGTGTCACTTCATGCATTGGACTGTGCAACATGTCACTTATAAAGTCATGCATTGGACTGTGCACGTTACTACTGCATACGCAATTTTGATCCCACAACCAAAAAATATAAATAAAAATTGAATTCCAACCGGACCAGTTAATTTGTACTGTTTTTTGTGCACGCTTGTTATCAATTCATTCAGCCTTTCCCTTCCTTAGGACAAGCGCTGCTTCTTCTGTGATGACAACTTTCTAAAGTGCGAGTCGCTGTCATCTTCAAGCTTCTTCTCTGGAGGAGGAAAGACCTGTAAAAATCTGACCTACAAATGGGCAACATGTTCAGGTGTGTAGCTTCTTACTGACTCTGTGTTCGGTGTGATTTGTTACAGTGTGTAGTCTACTCTGCTGTGTGAAGCATCAATGTGTGCTTGAATGCAACGCTTCATTTTCAGTGGAGGCGTACGCATTCTTGATCGCCATTGTCATTGGAGTCTTCCTGATCCTGGTCAGCTTCTTCTGCTGTGTGTGCTGCTGTGTGTGCTGCTGTGTCAGGAGACGTAAGAGGTATGAAGGGGTGTGGCTGCATGTTGCAGAGGAGGTGTGGTCATGTGTTATGTGGGACTGTGTGGAGAGGAGAATGAGTCCAGATGTCGTGCGATATGAGAGTTATGGTGGTGTTCACTGAGCCTCTGACCAAATTATTGACACATTGTGGTGTGTGCATGTGTGGTGTGTGTGTGTGTGTGTGTGTGTGTATTTTGTGTGGTGGTGTGTTGTGTTACAGAGTGGTTCAGGTGGAAGATACAGAGCAACAGAGAGAGGGCACTCATTCACAAGAGGGCAGCAGCGAGGTAAGGGCACAATGTGTGAATGGTTAGGATTGGTGTTAGGGTAGGGGGTGTTAGGGTTGTTAGGTGTGTTATGGGTGGGTGTTAGGTGTGTGTTAGGGTGGGTGTTAGGTGGGTGTTAGGTGGGTGTCAGGGTGGGTGGGTGTTAGGGTGGGTGTTAGGGTGGGTGTTAGGAACGATGTGGTGATATCGGTTGGTGTTAAAAGCAGTACAGTAGACTGGTGCAAATGTTATGTTCTTGGTGCTACACTCAACCTCGTGCATGGTATCTGTAATGACATATGCAATACATACATGTATATAATCATTCTTATAACAGTTTTGAGAATGGTCATGCCTCAATACGGTAAGATTATTCAGTCTTGAATTGTTCAGTGTAAACAGTAGATCTGTAGGTATTAAGTGTATGTGTACTTCTGTTTGAAACAAAATTCAGATGACCTTGTGATGCTACTCTTGCATTGGCAGATGAACTTGTTGCGATTGTAACTGTCTCATCATTTCAGTACGGTGTGTGGCATGTATGCACATGGGCCTTGTGGTATGTGCTGGTATGGGCATGAGCCTTGTGGTATGGGCATGGGCCTTGTGGTATGCGCTGGTATGGGCATGAGCCTTGTGGTATGGGCATGGGCCTTGTGGTATGGGCATGAGCCTTGTGGTATGGGCATGAGCCTTGTGGTATGGGCATGGGCCTTGTGGTATGGTCATGGGCCTTGTGGTATGGGCATGGGCCTTGTGGTATGGGCATGGGCCTTGTGGTATGGGCATGGGCCTTGTGGTATGGGCATGGACCTTGTGGTATGGGCATGGGCTTTGTGGTATGGGCATGTGCCTTGTGGTATGCGCATGGGCCTTGTGGTATGGGCATGAGCCTTGTTCTCCTGACACTATGTGCTCTTATTTCTGGTATAGGAAAGCCGATCGCCAGTCTAAGAACGATGAAGTGAGACAGAAGTATGGTAGGTTGTCACTCTACGGTCCATTCTCCTCTTCATTTGATATGGGGGGTTACTAGATGTGTGGCTCTGAACATTATCCTTCCTTCCCTCCCTCCCCCTCTCTTCCTCCTCCTCTCTCCTCTCCCTCACTTCCTCCCCTCTCTCCTTCCCCTCCCCCTCCCTCGTACTGTTTTTCTATGGCTGTTTTTTTGGACAGTGCTCATGTTACTTTGTCACTGTCTTAATGAATTAGTGAACGTGAGAGTAGTAAAAAATATGTCACAGATATGTGATACACTATATCAAGGGGTATTTTTATACTTGTCGAATTTGTATACAGTACGTGTAATGGCTGTACAGCAATGATCAGTGTACAGCAATGATAACAATGTACTTGTATCCTTTTTTCATAGGTCTTCTCACAAGTGATTCTCAATTCGTGTGACCTGTCCCCAGGCCATGTACACTGTAATGACATTGTATAATAGGAAAGTGTTGTTTCTAGTTGCTACCCGTAAACATTTACATTGAACAATGTCCTCGCATTTGATATTCAAATATACTAATTTTTCCATCTGAAGTACAAGTATACATACCAGTATAAATGTTGAACTATTCTTCATGAATTCCTTGGCAAAATGGCAGGTACAAAGTACTACACACACATCATCCTGTGCTACCAAGGAAATGAGTACAGCACATCCCCACCTCATCTCATCCCACATGCACACCTCATCTCATCCCACATGCACACCTCACATGCCCACCACATCTCATCCCACATGT